>JAEIIL010022357.1:0-22556 GCA_018905715.1 Drosophila lini
TTTTGAATTTAGTTTAGACTATATATGTATATCACAGATTACATTAGTATATAGATAATTAAAATTTTTTAAATTATTTCGCAAATAAATACTGCCTGTTTAGTTCTTGATTATTCACAACTTACAAATTACTCTTAAATATAAATATAGATTACACTAAAAATAAAATATTTCCCAAATAAATACAACTTTCTAAAACCAATTCTCCATTTACAGGCCTCTCCCAATATTGTGAACCGCTTTGGCGGCGGCAGCAGCGGTGGCGGTGGCTCGTCGTACTCTAGCTCCAGCAGCTCCGGAGGCGGCAGCGGTGGTGGCGGCGGCTACAAGGGCGTCTCGGTCTCATCCTACAGCCATAGCAACGGGGACGGAACCAGCCGACGTGGCGCCCAGACCACGGTCAACGACAACGGAAAGGTTACCTCGTACTCGGTGCACTCCTAGGTGAATCGCTGGATACGCTGATACTTTTATTCCGAAATGGCAAAGCTGACCGAGCCGATTTAATTTTGTATAATATAAATATATAAACATACGTGTATTTTATTATAAGTTTGGCGACTTTCTTATCTGTGGGGTTTCCAGCGCGGCGAAGCTTTCTTTTATTAGAAAGTTTGCTCTCCCTTTCTCGCACAAAATATGCAACTTTTTTGTATATTGACCTTGATTTTGATGATGGCACACAATTGTTGTGTTTTTTACTTATATAAATAATTTCGTGATAAAGTGTTATATACTTGGAGTTCATTTCTTGAATATATAGCAATATAATTAAATGATTATTTTTATTTGTTTGTTTTGCTTTGACATTTCCTTTTCATAATGGATGGAAGAGCTTATCAAAGGTGACAGGAAGTGATTAATCTCATTTGGCTTGGTTTAATATGAAATGGCTAAATTTTAGTAAAAGAATTCTTTATTGAACGTTGAGTTAAGCGAAGGGAAGTTCTGAAGATTTAAGAAATTTTTATTTCTTAACATTTTTAAAAGGGAAAAGTCTTATCATCTTGAGAGGCTTAAGATACACTACACAGCATTTGGATTAAAATTTTGTTAAGATGTCTTTAAGTTATTAAATATTATTGTAAACTTATTACATTTTCTAAAAATAGATACTATAATTTTTCCTTAAATATAACCATAAGATGAACAATCCACAGTATGCATCACAGCTAACCATAAAATCAGATTACATCTGACAGATCTTGATCTCAAAGGTAATTCCAGGAAAATTCTAAAACGTAATTCCTGCCAAGTTTGTTTACAAAACAGTATCCGCAATTAGTACATCGGAAAGCGAAATGTGTACTTCCTGAAACATAATTCGCGCTCCAAGGTCTTCTATATATTCCTTCACCTTGGTCAACGCTTTTTCTAAGTTCAAAGTGAGCTCATTACAATCGTCTTCCACCTATAAACATGGTCGTCATATAAATAAGCAATCGCTGATGTGTTAATGCTCGCAATCGAACATGGCAACTATATACTATACTGTCTTTGGGCAAGGTTCCGCCGCAATATAAACCACAATCTATATACAGAGATGATGTCGCAATTAACTTTCATCACTCGGCTTTCTGCACCAATTGCGAGCTCCAATTCGTAGTGTATATAGTACACATTATCAGTGCCGCGGCCCAGAGTGGCATCCTCTCTAGGTCAAGAATCAATCAGTTCAAGTCTGGCCTTATCATCGCCCATGTCTGGGCTTTAAAGCTCGGTCCGAATCGCCGGATTCCTTAGTTCAATTTCAATCGCGAGCGTCGAACGTTTTTCCGGAGGAGAATAAATCAATACCCAAAATGAATAAGCTGTTGATTTTGGCCCTCTGCCTGGGTGTGGTCTGTGCAGGTAGTGAGCGATTCTAAAAATTTTTAAAATAAAGCAAATCCTGCCTAAAGCGAATCGATTCCCAATCGCCTGGGAGGCCTTATCAGCTCTGTCGGATCTGTGATGTCGTCATCGCCATTGGCGGAATTTCCCTCAATGAAATATTTACACAACACCTTGAAAAATTGTGTAATCGTGGCGCGTGTTGTGATTAGAGATTGTGATTTTTTCAAGTAGTAATTTTGATATTCGAAAATTTGTCATTTGGATTATATCACTAAAAGTCTTGACTAAAAGAAAGTGTGTGTGATTTTTAAAAGAGAACTTTTGAAATTATTATTATTATTATTAATTATTAATCACTTAATTTTCCTTTCTCATTTACAGATTTCCAAAACAGGTAAGTTTTATTTTAGAGAAATTTCGTTTGTTCCAGCTCATAATCTTTCATATATTTCGCAATTTCGGTAAAATGGTTAGACAAAAACGGAACGATTTCCATTCTCGGTAAGTGCAGTGTGGCAAATGTTGAAGATTTTTCTTTTTGTATTGGCAAAAATTGAAATTTCCCCCATTGGCTGGCATGGCACTTCAAAATTTAGATTGAAATTACTGAAATTCTTAAAAAAATTGTGTAAGAACGTAAAAAAACTCTTTCATATTTCAAGAATGATTTATAACGAAAATCAAACCAATAATTAAATATATAAAACCTTGAAATTAAATTTAAAAAATTGATTATTATAATAATTATATTTTTTTATGTATGGTAAAGAATGCATTCTTGAGATTTTGAATATTGTTTTTTGTTTAATTTAATTTTCCCTTTTTAATCAAATCCTAAATTCCGCTCTTAGTCACTTTACAAACCATAATCAGGCTGTGGAGACGGCCCGCAGGAATGCCTACGGATCGAGTGGCGGCTACGGCGGAGTCTCTGGCCAGGCCGATGGCTCCGCTAGTTTGGGAAAGCTGGAGAGCACCTACGACTCTGTGGGCGTGACGGAGTCCGCCGAGGGTGCCAGCGCTGGCGGCGCTGAGGTGGCCGGTGGTGCTAACGTGGGCCTGGGTGTTGGACTTGGCTCCTCCTTTGGTTCCCAAAATGCTGCCTCCTTTGGATCCCAGAATGCTGCCTCCTTCGGATCCCAGAACGCCGCTTCATTCGGAGCCCAGAACTCCGCTTCCTTCGGAGCCCAGAACGCTGCCGCCTTCGGAGCCCAGAACGCCGCCTCCTTCGGAGCCCAGAATGCCGCCTCCTTTGGCTCCCAGTTCTCCAGCAACGCCGCCTTTACCTCCAACCACGCTGCCAACTTTGGCCAAAGCGTGGGCAGCAATGTGGAGTTCGCCGATAACTCAAATGCCGGCACCAAGGTCAACTTCGGTGGCTCCAACGCTGTGGACGCCGAGTACGTAAGGGGTGTCCAGACCGTTCAATCCGCTCCCGCCGCCACTGGCAACGTGGAGTACTACCGCGAGGAAAAGGTAAGCTCCGCTGCTCCTGTGACCTACACCCTCCCCGCCTCTTCGGAGAAGTACGTACGCCATGAGGAGCGCACGGTCCAGCAGCAGCCCACGGTCCAGTACATCCAGGCCCCGACTCAGACCGCACACTACTACCAGCGCAAGGTGACCACCACCGCCTCAGCTCCCCAGGTGGTGCAGCCTTCCGCCCGCATAACCTACGGCTCCAGCTCCAACCTCGCCTCCAACTTCGGCAGCAACTCCGCCTTCTCCTCGCAGCTCGGCAGCTCCTTTGGCCAGAACTCGGCCTCCAGCAGCGGACTCTTTGCGGGACAGAACAGCGCCCTGACGGCTGGACATAACAGTGGATTCAACAGCGGATTCAGCAACACACTGTCGGCGGGACAGACCGGTTTTAACACGCAGAGCAACTCCCAGCTGTCGCAGCTGCTCAACCAGGTTCACCAGACCGCTCGTCAGCAGATTGGCTCCAGCTCGGTGTCCGCCAACCAGGCTCAGGCCGGCGGCTACAACTCTGGAGTTAGCGCGGGCTTGCAGTCTGGCTTCAACACCGGCTTCGGCTACAACTCGGCCCTGAATTCGGCCAGCTCCTTGAACTCTGCCAGCTCCCTGAACTCGGCCAGCTCCCTGAACTCGGCCAACTCTCTGAACGCCGGAAGCAGCGGTTCCCTGCTCAGTGGATCCTTGCTGGGCGGCAGCCAGGGAAGCCTGTTCGGTGGACAGTCCCTGCTCAACAGCGGCGTTTTTGGCCAGCAGAGCAGCCAGCTGGGACAGAACAGCGGCCTGCAGGCCGGCTTTGGAGCCGGAGTCGGTGCCGGCCAAGGTGGCAGCAACTACCAGACCAAGCAGTGGGAGAAGCAGTCCAAATGGTCCTCCCAGTCTGAGGTAAGTCTGCATAAAAATTCCATATTTTGTATACATTAAAGGTGAACTATGATCTGATTTATTTGTTGATTAGATTTAATTTAATTATTAGAAAGTATTAGAAGGATCTTTTATAGTAAAAATTATTTTTTCTTTGATTTTAATCTGAAAAATGAACTTTCTTTATTTTAGTTTGACTCCAACGGTCAGGTGAAGAACTACAGGGATATAGCCACCGGAGAAAGCGAGAAAGTCAATGTCAATGGCAAGGAGACCGGCTACCATGCAGCCACCGCCACCGTCGACGACAATGGCAAGATCGGCTCCCACAGTGTCCACTCGTAAGCGGGGTAGCTTTTAAATCCATATCTAATTCCAATTTTAGAAGCCTTTCGTGTTCTTAGAGATTGAGTCATCATCTGAATGTTATTGTAAAATAATGTGAAAATAAATAATACAAAACAAACATTATTAAAAGTCTGTGTATAAGACTAGGGTTGTTCTAGGTACTTTTGGTTGAAGAAGTTAAATAAATCGGTTGAATTACACATAGTTGTAAAAACCATTCTCAAATACATTTCAGGCTCAAAAAAGTCTCGAAGAAGGATTAAAAACCAAAGTGTTTTTATTGAATTGATCTCCCGAATTGTAATCTCATTCCTGCATCTTACAAATATTCCAAAGTTAAAAACCTCTAAAACCTCTAAACTTAATATAACCAAAGCAATTTTTATTAAGAAACAAATAAAGTATAGCTTGGGCTTGATCTCCATTCCCGGTGCAAAGTATAAATGGGACTCTTTCTCAGGAAAAGGGCTTCTCCAGCTTGCCATCCACCTGGACAACGCCACTGTTGATTACGCCTTTATGCTGATCCCAGGTCCTACTGTCCCGACGGCGCCTAAAATCGGCGGAAGACATACAATAACAAGGCTTCCAGCTAGGCCGACGGTAAGTCTGTCCCTGCTCCTGCGGTGCCCGCTCTGTGGTCCAAACTGGAACATAGTGGGTCCAGGTCTCGCCATTCCGGTAGACACTGCCGGCGTCTGAACTTCCGCCGGTGTACACGTTTTGGGGATAGTACTGCGGGTAGTAGTTGCTGCCTCCGCCTCGACTGGATCCCTGGTAGCCCCGCTGTTCCCCAGAGAAATTGGGATTCCACTGGGACTTGGGGTCATATGGCTTGCGAGTCTTGTGCTTGGAGTCGCTGCCTCCGCGGCCCTTGTAGATGGGGACACTGGCATCTTCTAGTTGAAGGTTTAAAGCAGAAGATAACAAAATTAAAGTTTTATTTTAAGTTTAAACATTAAAAAAAAACCGTGAGTGAAAGTGAAATTGAAAAGCGCATTTTGGCAGTGGGACTCACCCTTGTCGCCCTGCTGCTGGGCGGAACTGGTCTCGTTTCCGTCCGCCTCCGAGGTTATCTCGAACGTGATGTCCGTGTGGATGCCCACACGCTTCTTGTGCTTGCCCAAATCCGTAATTTCCACGCTCTCCTTGGACTCTTTATTTGTTTTATATTTTTTGGTTCGGGCCCAAAGGGAATCGGAGTCGTTAGTTCTTGTGCTGAGGTGGTTGGAGCGGATTTAATTACCTTTCGTTTGCTGCTGTCCATCGCCCGTATCGACAGTCACCCGGACGCCATGGATCTTTGGTCGATTTCCCCCGCCACCGGAGGATGTGGTGCCCCCTCCACTGCCCAAGCTGCGGCCCGTGCCCTGGTCGTAGCTCCCGTTGCCAGTGGCCCCCACCTGCCCTTGTCCCGGCTGGCCGGGTAAGCCCGTCTGATTGTTGCTCCCGTTGCTCTCATCGAAATCCAGCTTGGAGGACACTTTATTCGCCTGACCTGGTTGCCCGAGCGTTGTTTGTTTTCGGTTTAGCATGGAAATTAGATTTAGCAGAAATTTAATTAAAGTTATGTAAGCACTACAGAGCTGCCCCACAGACCTCCTCTCCAGCCTCCACCCTCGACCCGATCCCATTTCCATCTCCAGCTTGGACCTCAATCGGAGGAACTAGAGCGTGGCCGGGTTCGTGGCGTATAAGTGATGCAATTAGCGCACACTGACTTATTTATGGATATGCACCGCTCGCAAGCCATTCAGCTGACTGAACTAATCCGTAACTTGAGCTGCGGCTGTCCGGTTTGAGGTCGCACTCGAATATGCCGGGCTTGGCCACAATTATGGGATTAGTAGCAATCAGAATCGCCTTTAACCCGAGCAGGGAGTGAGTACCCTGGGAGTTCGAGGCTTCAGTAAGATTTGGATTGCAATTACAGGGTTTTGCTCACTTAATTCTGATTAAATATTGTTTTCATATATTGTAATTATAAAGAAAAGTAAAATTAACGAATATTTCAGGGTTCATCGATCCTAATTGCTCATTGCTTAAAATTGTAAGTTTTAAGTTGGTCACACTTCCTGTTGTGGCACTTGCACCATTTCTGTCGACTCATTTTCATTGAATAACTTTTCAGATAAACTATTTCGCCGGTATAGCAGCACCTTAACAATATCCTTCCAACTTTTAATATTTATTTATTTTATTTTTTGTTGACTTGCAAAATATTTGAAAAAAGAATAATTGTGGTGTATCCTTAAATGAAGGTCTTTGATGCCGTAGACTCAATTTTAGAGGATGGGAGTCGTCCTCGTCGTCCAGAAGTCGAGAGCGGAGGAGAGGAACCAACTACTACACCATCGAATGTAAACGAGAGCTTTCTGAAGTTCTCCCGGGACTTTAATTTGGGTTTTTTATCTTTATACGAAGTTAAATTAAATTATTAAAAACAATTCCACACAATCAGAACATCAGTTGAGAATATCTTGAAACAATGAAGCGCTATAAATATATTTTTCCACTTGAATTTCACCGAAAGATAGTAGTTCCCCCGCTAATGGAATTTCCCCCAAATTGTACGGAACGAAAGCAAGCCTAGCTCCAGAGAAATTAGCTGACTCATGGAGGAGTTCCTGCCACCCGCTGCGTGATTGATTGTCGATAAATTACTCTGAACAACCTTGGACACCGTGTCGAGTGAGCAGCAGGCCACAGAATATTAACAAGAGGTAGGCGGTGAAAGATCGCGCTGTTGACAGCATCTTGGTTTTTTGCTCTTCCCGATAACGGGCTTTTCCCAAGGAGTTTCGCGAACAGTTCTCGAGTTTGGAGCGCGTCTTGTGTGCGCACTTGAAAGCCACCGACAAACAACTAAGCGATGCAAAACAACCAAGCTGACTTCGAATATCTACGGCGATTCATTAGAATTGACTGGCGAAGCTGGAGAGCAGAAAAAAGCTGCTTTTGTTTATAATTCTATTTCAGTTTCACTTAGTGTTGAAGTTTCTGCAGAGAGAGAAACGGAGATAGGTCTTTACAAATTATTAAGTTACAATCTAAGTTATGTAAGAGCTTAGTATCTTAATGTATTAAAACAATAGTAAACTTATGAATCCAACTTTTGAAACGAATTAAAAACTCTCTATGAAAACTCTAAAGCTTATAGGAAAATTAAATATTTTTAAAGGAAATCTATTTAAGGTTTCATACAATTTTTAGATTTTTTTTTGTAGATTTCCAAATTTTAATTTCTCCTTAAGTTCTACAATTTACTCCAACTTTAAAGAGGTATGAATTTACTCTAAGATTTCGAGGGGAATTATATAAACTTTTTAGAGATTAGATTTCACAGCAAATTTGAAGGATTTTTGGTTTTTAGATTTCAAAATCTTAATTCCTTCTCAAGTATGTTCTATAATTTCTGTTTAAGATTAAATTGCACTAGTAAATTCCTTTAAATTTTTTCTCCACGTGTGCTTCTGTTGTTGACGGCTCGTTAGGGCTTTGCGGATAACATCTTGACTCGACCCGGAGTGAGTTGTTGCAGTTGCCTCTGGTGCACTCGTGGGTGGGGCCAGCTGCACCTGAGTGGGTAACGTAATGCGTAAGTCGGAACACCGGACCGTTCCCTTGCCTCCCCCCATCCCCAGTAATTGGCTTTAATCGGTGGGCTAGCATCTCTTGCGATTGTTCCGATGCCGTTTCCGCTGTATCTGTATCTTGGAGATTCCATTGTATCGAGCGGTTGCCTGTTGTTGATGCTGTTGTTGTTCGCCATTCTGGGGCTTGTTTTGGGCCTTTTCATAATGCTCTCATCGTTAATCATGGGACGCCGAGCGCTTCTCTATGGCTATCTGGCAATTATATTCTGCGGCAATTTTGACAGCCGCCAAGCGATTATCGTCATTAGCCCCCCGGAGAAGCAAAATATACGAAATCCGAAGTTCATAGCGTCTCAAGTTCAAGCTGGCTTTGGAATAAATTGCGTTCTATTCGAAGGTTCTATTTATTAATCGGGTGTATTTTGGGGAATTTTTATCTTATCCGCATTTTGGGCTGCATTGTGCGGTCATCCCCTTGGAGTGGTGGTGGTGCACTAATGAAGTATTTTCCCATTGCCGCAGCAACGCCCCCGAATCAACCACTTCCTCAAGGAGAAATAGATGGAATTAGATCTCTCCATAACCGCACATGTTGGAATAATAATGCTTTGTAAGCCAAGAGAACCCCATTCAACCCCCCTGGTCCAAGGCAATTAATTAGCAATTGCATTTGCCGCTGTCATTACGTGTGATAATTAAAAGGACTCTCGGGTCGCCCAAGTTTTCGTATGCGAAGGAAGCAAAAGAACTCCTGGCAAATGTATGGCCATAAATCGTATGCCCTTTTGGGCCCGGCTAACAGATCCTGGCCCGGCTGCAAATGCACTTTAATCTGGAATTTATCAAGCGTAATAGTTTTGCCCCCTTAGTCAGGCAGGGCTTTTGTAATCTCAGGGATTAGACTGCCGGGCAGGAGGGCCAGTGTGGGTGGGTCTCGAGCGAGACCATTAAACAGATGGATTTCGTTGTCAACCTTTTTATTACAAGGCATGAGTGGTCGAGAGTCCTGACGTGTTCAGGGGTATATTGCTTTTGCAAGAAAATGTTTCTTTTTTTTCTCAGAAAGATTGCGGAGTCTATTGCTGTAATTACAAGAAGGTTTCTGTGAAGCCACGTGTGGAAATATATTAATATTTGCCAAGGACATGTCATAATTTAGAACCACCCTTCCAAACTTATTCAAAGTAAAGGCAAGTACATTCTTTAAAAAGAAATATTAAGCAATGGAAACAATTTGTTGAAACAAATAATTTGACTATTTTTAAAATATATAAACTTACAAATACTGAAGGTTTTAGAAACTTAAGCTTTGTGGATATTTATAAATCTGCAAATCAAACGTAAAAATACTTTCTAATAAACCAGCTGACATTTTACGGTTTCTTTAATAGGTTTCACATGTTATCTAATCCAAATAATAATGAAACCCCTTGCACCGCTTAAGCCACTCCATCCTTCATCATTTTGTTTATCCAAAGCAAAAATCTGGTAAATAAATCTGTGGAGTTATTCCCTCGTTTCCCTTGGCGCTCCAACTTGTTTAATATAGTTTTTGCTGACTCCACCAGAATCAGTTCCCCATTTGGTCTCTGCTCTCGACTGACTGACAGCTTCTTGTTGCCGCTGCTGCTGCTGCTGTGCGTTGTTGTGTGGTGGCCGGCGATTTGCATAAAGTTTTGCATTTGCTTACATCAACTTACTATAATTCTCATTGTTCCTATGCATTTGTGCTGCACTCGCCGGACGGCAGGCCGTTCGACGGACGGCGGAGAAGTTCAAGTGCGTTTCCAGCGAGTTGCTTGCATAATTCTATGGGCCCTTCAAGACCAGAAAAACTCTGCTCTCTGCGGGGCGAGGGAGCTCTCGGCATCCGTTCGGACAAAGGCATACTTTTGGGCAGCTTGGTGAATGGAAATGGGATTTTTTAAATACTTTGGGAGGGAAAGAGCTGCTGCTGCTGCTGTTGACTTGGCCACAGATTCTTCTTTGGTCATAAATGTTAATTACACAAAATTTTCCATACCAAATAATGGAGCGACAGACGCCTGAACACCTATCTAGCAGATGCAGATACAAAGATACAACATGTCTGGCCGGCCAAGAACAATTACTATTGTCGGACAGGGGCCAGGGCAAACAATTAAACTGGCAAAATCAAAATCGAAATTTACTAATTTATGCGTCTAGCTGCCATTTACAGTTTATTCAACATTACTGGCCTCCACCTCTGCTTCTTTTCCAGCCCCGAATAAATTGCACAATTTTCGGGGGGCCATCCTTGAACTAATGAAATAATGGGACGGCCGAATTAAATTATGGCCGGGGCAATCCCAAAGGACCGCAGGAACAGGACTCGGGACAATAACTAAATTTGCACCCAGCCAAGGTACCGACATTTTTTGATTGCATTGTTGCCGTTTGATTTGCAACCACTCGAGGAACAGCCACCCACCACCGCCGCCCGAAGGGCAATTCGACACCTTGCAGGACACCCAGGAACGGCGCCCATCCACTTCCACTTCCGACCCTCATTGACTATTCACACTCATGTATTTCTCTACAGCGTCGTATTATTATTATTTTTTCTCCTTTTGCTGTATATAAAATTTTTATTATTTGCTCGTTTACGGCTCTAGCGTTTTCTCTTTCTATACATCTTATTTTCCCTTTCTGCGCCGCCCGGGTTTATCGTTTCTCGTGTAGTGCAAAATTATCACAAAACGCATTGAATTTGCTTTTATTGTTGTCGGGTGTCGGCTGCCTTTGCTTGCCGCCATCCCCCGCAGTGCAAAATCATTTTTCCACCCCCTCTTCATAGGTCGCCCTCCCCCTAGGTCACCATACTTGACTGCACTTGAAAAAATAGTATCTACAAAATAGTTCTCCAAGAAGTTTTTAGAGGAAAATTAATTAAAAAATTGAAAAAAGGATAAACAACGACCTGTACATTTTGTTGTATTTTAAAATCTCCTTAGAGTTTAATAAAAACAATATCTTAAGACACCTATTCTTGCCTCAGGCTGTTTTAAAGTGGGTTCACTTTTAATACAATTATTTTTGAAAAAATATCCTTTTTAAAGAACAAATAAATGTTGTATCTATTATTTTATCTATTTCGCCAAGTGTAGCTGATGCAGTGCAGCGGAAGCAGCAAGAGCCGGCTGCTTTTGCCACCATCGTCGTCTTATCGTCTATGTCTCCTTTGTTGTGTCGCCACCGCCACCGCTGCTCCTGATGCCCCTGATGCCACTGATGCGGTGGTGTCCTGTAAAACCACAGTGGTTAGAACTGGTTGTAAGAGCTTCAACTGAAACCGTGGGGAAATTAATATATTTTCCATATATATTTTTAACCAAAGAAAAGTCTTTAATTCTAGACAAACCATACGAAAAGAAACTCTGTCTTAATAAACAAACCCAACTTTAAGGGTTTCTTAAATTCAACCGGCAATGAAAAAATCCCATCAAATTGGCTTGGGTTCTTCGCCTTTTTAGACCCACTGTGCATGTAAGGATTCTTTATGGCCACCTTCCCACATCGACGTAATCTGGCAGGTTGCTTGAGTGCAAAAAAGTTGGTTTAAGGCCCTTGAAAATGAAAATGTTCTCTGCTGTTTCGAGGGCTTTTGCGGCTGCTTGTTGACCCACCCTGCCCCGCCACTCCCACTCCCCGACACTTAGCTGACAATGAGCAGTGACAGCTTCGAAGGGGGGTTTTCCAGGAACGGCAGGGGGTTGGCTCTGTATAAGAGCCGCTTGCGGTCGCACCGCAAAACCCCCCGGAATCCAGGATCTCAGATCCCACATCCTAGAGCCCCGCACCCTGGACGTCTGCACGTCGGCTGCATCTGTCGCATGCCGGAACTAAGCGAAAAACGAACCGGGGTCGGGCGATCCGGGTGACCCTCGGGGACAGTGCCGCCGATAATGATGCGTACTCGCACAGGCGATTATGATGAGTTTGATAGAGAGATGCGAACGGGACAACTACTCGACTTGACATGCATGATTTAGTGTCCCGTCTGGCGGGTTGCACTTGTCCAACACCCTAAAACCCGCCCCCAGCCAGTGACCTTCATCCTCTTCGGGCCTCGTTTCCATTTCGCAAATTGCAAATAAGTCAGTACAAAGTGCCCGTGGCCGTGTCGTGTGACAATTCTCGCAAATTATGATTTTTCCGTTCTGTTGTTTCCCTCCAACAGGCTAGGGAACTGCAGCCTAATCCGATTACACTGAGCAGCAAGCAAGGGCTGTATTCGAAAAACTCCTAATAACTTTATGTTAGATTAATAATAAATTATTATAAATTATAGACCAACCTCTAGATATAATAGTTTATGTTTTATTAATTGATTCGAAATAGATTTATTTTGTATATCATACAATATAATTTAGCTTTGGTGTATCATTTATATTTTGTAATATTTTATTAAGCTTGAACTTGCGAAAAGTTCGCGATATCCTGTAGTTCAGTGTATCAATTCGTCCTGCACTTTGGATATCTCGCTGGCAGCATATGGCTCTTAGGACCTGGATGTAGAGGTTTCGAGGAGAGCAGCACTCGGGTTACCCTGACCAACGGCAAGCGGGTCTGGACTCTGGTCTCACACACGGACCATAATTGGATTTCGATGACTGCAAATTGGTGATAATTCCGATTCGCTTCCGGGCAGCTTCCTCGGGGCGCACGTGATTCGTGAAAATGCGAACATCTGCGCCCGATAGCGCAGACTCTTTATGTCTGGTCGTGACCGGCTAAATACGGATTGTGCAGATGGACAAACGGATTGGCACGGCCGGGAACGGAGAGGGGAGAGCCGTGTCCGGTGGCCAAAGTCCACAATGGGCTCTTTGTGTCTGGTCAAACAGCCTCGATCACACATTGTCCACAATCGCGGACAAAAGCCGACTCCCGAAATGGGGCAAGTGGAACATGCAAGGCAAACATCTTGCCACAGCGATTACTCGATAAGAACTATAATATAAGCGCCTGTCAGGTGGCATTGAGAGACACTAGGCATTCGACATGAAGGGCTTAGTAATTGTGTTGGGCCTTCTGGGCATCCTTGATTTCGTCCTGGCCCAAGATGGCACTTGCGGTGTAAAGTTTGTCAAGTTGGGCAACAGCGCTTATCATTTGGAGCGCGGAAAGGTAAGGAATTAATTAAGGAAAATGTAATAAAAATAGGTAAAAATTAATCAATCTTATTGCAGTTCAACTGGTGGGACTCTGCTCGCCGCTGCATGGCTTTGGGCTCTCAATTGGCTCACATCGACAGCGAGGAGGAGCTGAATGCCATCTCCACATACCTCAACCAGATGGGATTTGCCGCCACTGAGGCCGTGTGGTTCTCCGGCTTTGGCATCAAGTCCGGAGCCTGGATCTCACTGGCCAACTCACAGATCCTCTCCTACCTCAAGTGGGGTCCTTCTGAGCCTAATGACTATGGCTATGCCGAGAACTGCCTGGGCATTAAGGTCAACAGTGGCAACTGGTTCATGTACGACCTGAATTGCTTTACAGAGTACTCTTACCTGTGCGAGGGCGTTTCGAAGGAGAGTGCAATTAATTTAATTTAAATTTAACATTCTTTTACATGGTTTAAAATAGAGATTTAAATATTGTAGTATTGTGTCTTTAATTCTACAATAAAAACAAATGAAGGATTTTCCCTTAAATTTACCAATCAAGCTACATATATGATTTAAGCTGTATACATAACAATAAGCTATATCTTTTTTTGTTTTCTTTCCTAGCAAGTTCAGACTTTTAGGTAACCTGCAAAAGAAAGGAAACTATTGAAAATGTAAACAGCCTAGAAACTGACAGGATAGATTTTAGAAAGACAATCGGACATGGCTAGATCTTTTCGGTTGTTGATACTGAAAAATAATAATTAAAGTAAATAATTTAAAATTTATTAAAAGAAAACCAATAAAATTTGGAGAAGAAAAACCAAAAGCTAAGGTAAGCTAAGCAATGTTTTACGATAAGCTTCGAGTTATACAAATCATCGATTCGATGTTATTAAACTTTTTGTATTTTTAATTTGAACTATATTTTTATTATGTTTAATTCGTGTAGATCCTGGTACTGTCGTACTCGCAGATGTAGGATAACTTGGTGCGGCATGAATAATCATTCATGTACCAAGGCTCCGCTATGCGGTAGAGGTTCATGCAGTTCTCGCTGTTCAGGTTGTCCGGCTGGCTGATGTACCACTTGGCGTACGGCAGAGGACGGGCGGGTCCGAATTGCAACCAGCTGCCTTGGCGCCCAAAGCCCCCTATCCAAATCCATTCAGCCCGATAGCCCATGGTGCTTAGGAAGTCGGCCAGCTCGTTGAACTTGTACTCGGAGTCAACGGTGGCCAGCTGCAGGCCAGCGCGTATGCAGCGCTCGTTGGCATCGTACCAGGTTTGCTATATGAACCAATATAAATATTTAATTAAATTTAATATTAATTTAAATAATTTTCTCAGGGTACCTTATCCTTGCTCTCCACAAAGTACGCCTTCTCGCCGACTCTACTCAACGGCAGGGTGCAGTTGATGATGGCCTGTATCCGGGCTATTCCGAGCGCCAAAATCAAAAGTTCCAAGGCACAGCGCGCCATTTTCGACTCTCTGCGGGAGTGGTGATCTGCTGAGATTCACTACTGACTTATATAGAAGCTTCTTGCTTGACTCAGCGCCTTTGTTATGAATATTTGAACTAATATGTTGGGCCAACCTCAATCGATAGGGGAGCTCCGGAGTGGGGCAACACTTTCGATGTCTGAAATGCTCATTACTTCGGATTGGATGCGATTGAGCCCACGGGGCGTTGCGTGTCAATTTATGCAACTCTCCTGCAATTTCCGGGGTATTAAGGCAATTTCCAGCCCACTGGCCACAGCATACACCCGTGGACAGGGGCAGGACTTAATGGGGAAGTCCTGCATATGACTGCTCCCTCTACGGCAGTTTGGGTGTGACGGAAAAGCCCTTCTGGGCATTGGAACGCCCAAGTGTGGGCGAATCGACGGCATTGATGAGAGACTTTTTTGGTAGCTCACCAAAAATTGATATAGCATTTGGAGAAGGGAGCGTCATGGCAGGTTGAATGAAGGCCTTTTTAAAGAGCGAACCAGAAAAGGCGTAGCTCCAGGCTTTAAAAGCTATTATCTGGGTGGGTTATAATAATTTTAAAAATGTTAACTTTAAATAATTGAGCGTTGGTTACTTCTGTCAAAAAATTATAATAACCCGCAAGGGTATAAAAGTACAATGCTTACTATATGTACACTAAAAAAACAAAAGCAGTACCAGACATCTATCTAAGAATTCCCTTAAAGTTCAAAAACTCAATTCACTTCCCGGCTAAACATCTCATTATATTCCAATTTCGATTTTAATCTTTTGAGAGGATTTAGCATCTAAATCAAAGTTTTGGCGCCCCACGGCGAACCCTTTTCCCCGCCAGCATCCCCTGTCATTAAAATGACAAGTCCGGACTCCTTCTTCGACGCAATAAAAATACTCTTAGAGCAGTGCGTATAAAATGTCAAAACGTTTTACCAGCATTCGGAAGGTGAAGCTGTAGTCGATTCGGGAGCATCACAATAAAATGGGAAATTCGCAGCAAGTAAATGCAATTTAGCCGAGCGGGAGGGTCGTCAAGTGGCGCTGCACCCAGGGGGACTGTTTGATTTACCGTCAACAGGAGATTGAAAAAAATACAGAAATAGAATCAAGCGGGCAAAAAACACGCGCCACCAAAAAGTGAATTAAGAGCGAGTGTGCTGGAACGGAGGAAGCCCATCGAGGGTGTTTTTTTTTTAGATGGGGTGTGGCCTTGCTGTGGGGGGAATTGAGTTGCAACACTTGGCAGGTTTTTATCTACGCACCACAATCAACCAGCCAACGGCCAACGAGCCGGGCCAGGATCAGGAAGGGGGCCCCCAGGACCCTGTCAGCAGGTCACAGACCATCCCAGCCGCCATCCATCCCATTCCTGAATACACTCGACGAATTTTGATCTCTATAAAGTCACAATTTGCCAAAAATTTATATTTTTGGGTTTGGAATTCTTTAAAATTTAATAATATAATATAGGAATATTTTAAATAATTTTAGATATTATTTTAAGCAATTATTTTTAAGATTCAAACCCTCTACTAACTATTTTTTGAAATAAAATTATGAATGTTCTATTTTCTGTTTAAGTACAAATTAGAGAACAACATTTTTGTGATCAGTAAATTTAGTTTTTCCTTGTTTTACCGCTCCATTAATTTTCTTCCACTGTAAACCCATTTTCAAGGGCGTTTTGAGGCAATGAAATTCTCAAAGTGTAGGCGGAGTGACCATCAGCCAGGCCAGAAACCGAACAGGAGCAACTGTTTCGTGTTGGCTCGCGTTGATAACAAGATTTGTTTTTCAAAATTTGTGGAGGGTCGCCCTTAATTACGCCGAAAAGCGCAATGAGCAATTTGGAAATGGCAAGTGAGCGGCAATGCCAGAGAGGTCTGAAAACCGCATCCACCCCCCCGGCAATTTAAGTAAATTAAATTTAGAGTGCGCCCATCCTTCGATTTTTCCCCTGCCCCCGCTCAAAAAGTCAAAAGTGTATGGCCCGTTTGGTTGATTTAAGCCAGAGATAAGGGGATCGCAACCGGAGGGCGGACGCAGGCCCAGACAGGATACAGGAGGAGCGGCCCGAGCTCGCATCCTTAGACAAATGCGTTTTACCAGACACTCGACATTCGCTACACGGATATTCCATTAAAAGAGCGAGCGCGAATTGAACAATTTTCACTTTATGATTTATTGTAATGAGCTTTTTATTTATGGCACGACTTCTTCTATTGGCCCGAAACAGAGGACATAAAAAATATATTGCAGCGTCTGCTGTTGTTGGTATTTCCCCGAGTGTTTTGTGTTTTCGAAAATTAAAAATTAATTAGGCATTTATCACTTGACTGTCTAACTGATGGCGGCTTTCCTAGTGGAGTGGTGGTGACACAAGTACGAGGTAAGTGCAACTGAACATGAATATTCTTTCAGGGAAAAAAGTCCTACTCGGAAGTCTTTCCTGGTTTGAGTGGAAGGCGGTTTGGGGGGTTCATTGGAAACTTAACAGGATATGGACTGTATTATGTACACATACTATATGCAAAAATCGTGCACTATTGGAGTGCTTTTAATAAATTGAATTACTAAAAATAAACTCAATAATCTGGGCTTCCACGGACAATAAAAAAATACATATTTGTACTTTGATTTGCCGGAGGCTGATTATAAATATATGAATTTTATAGGCTTCTTAGTAAAAGATGAGCCGTTGAATCTGTCAATAAAAACGTAAAACATATATAAAAAAATATATTTTCTTTTGAATCGAACGAATCGAATTTTAAAGGTCAAATGTGGATGCAAATAAAAAAAATGGAAGAAAGCTAGCTTCGCTAAGTCAAAGTCTGTGTACCCTTCTAGGTTACAATTGGATCTTGAACCGAATTGGAAATCTATGCCAAAAATTCAAGAATTTCAGTTCGGAAAGGCTTTATGTGTTAGTTTTTAAAAGGTTAATAACAGTTACCATTTTTGTACATTTTTCCTTAAAAATGTTGAAAAACGGAAAACAAATGTTTTCCTTTCCGACATGGCAAGAAAGATGGTCTATTGATGCTAATTAAGAAAATATATGATTTATGATGACGGAAATGACACCTCACTGACTAAAGTCATAATACCTTATCAGACTACAAATATTTGAATTCTTTTCAATAATTTTTAGATAATTTTTTAATCAATACATCAAAAGTTTTCCAATGAACCTATATTCAAGAAAACAAATTTTTTGTTAATATTAAAAAAATAATCCTAATTAAAAATAAATATTAAACAGAACGCTGTCAACAGTTTGAGCTGATAACACATGCGGTGGGCCAAGATTTCTCAGAATTTGAATTGATAAGGTACCAGGCTTCTTCAGAAGAATATCAATTAATCCGAACTCTGAAGGAGCCCCCCCGATTGTACAGATCTTCAGACCGCTGCGGCTATATAAACTCGGCACAGTTGGAAAGCATTTCGAGTCTGCATCGAACACTTAAGAATCTCAAATATTTAAAAAATGCAACCTATTCTCGTGCTCGTATTTTTTGGATTAGCTTGGCAGAATAGCCTTGGCGAAATACCCCCACTTCAGGTGAGTTTTCTTGTTTTATTTCAGTAGTAATTATTCTCATTTTATTAATTTTTTCAGTACACAATAGAGGCTTCACGACTACTGCACGACAATATAACGATTCCTCCTGCTCTAGATCCTGTTTTATCAAAGCTGGAAGCTTTGGAAAAACGTGAAGCAGAGCAGACTATCTTGGTTTCGAAACTTCTTTCTTTGCATAACAATATTTTTGAAAAACTTACAAGGATAGAAAAGCAACTCACTGGACTGCAAAAAGATGCCCAACTGGCCGTAGATATAAGGGAGTGGCACGAGCCAACAGAAGGACCGGTGATCGAGGGGAAAATAGAGCGGTTGATGGAAAGTTATGAGAGAATTGGATCAAAATATTACCACATTGAGTGCGATGAACAACTTGACTGGCACGAGGCCCTGGCCAAATGTAAAAGCCTGAACGGCAGCCTTCTTAGCCTCCAAAGTGAAGCCGAGTGGAACGCCATTACAGCCCGGCTGGACAAAACCCTAAGCTATTGGGTGGACATCAACGATCGTCAAACAGAGGGAGAGTATATATCAGAAACCAGCGGAGAGGCAGCTCCGTTCATTAAGTGGGATATCCACGAGCCAAATAATCTTCCTTTTACGATAAATAACGAAAACTGCGTTGAGCTGCGGTCACAATATAATCATTACATGAACGACATAAACTGCTTCAACAAAAACCACTACATCTGTGAAGAGAACGTGATTTGGGGCCTTTAATTAGATCCAGAAATAATGATTGAAAGTGTATAAAAAACTGCAAATAAAATACGAATTTCAACACACATTGTGCAACATACAACTTTCCCTTAGCCTCAGTAACTAATAAAAATTTGAGGACAATTTGATGATTTTAATATCGCACAGAAAGTTATCAGTCAGACATAAAGCAAGCAATTCAGTTTCTAAAATAATTTCCTTAAGCCCAGTTAATAGATAATCCGATTATTGTCGACTCGTTGTCTGGTCAACCGAATGCAAGAATTTGGTTAACTCTACTCCAATTTGTAGGCTAACATTTCGATTTGATTTAAAATGAACTTAAACCTTTCAAACTGAAACCTAATCGAAGGGCAAACTTGGGAACTCAGTACTGGCGGGGCTTCGGTGCCTCGCACTTGGGAAACACGCTGCTCTCGTAGGTGGGGACCATGTACTTGATGTTGATGAAGGCATTGGGGCCCCCGCAATACTCCAGCAGCTTCAGGGTGTCCTCGATGACGTCGCCAATCCGGCGGTTGCGATCGGGGTCAATGCCCTCGCCCAGGTTCACATTGATGTTCTTGTACAGGTTGCACACGGCCAGCAACTGGCGATAGAAGGGCACCAGGGCCTGGCCCACGCAAGGACCTGTGTGTGGGATAACACTTTAATTAAAATTATATTAAAATAACAAAAAATTGTGCAATAAAGATAAGAAAAGAAAACCCAAGTTAACCAAGATCTTGGGACTTATTTTAATCCCCAAATCGTAGTCAGCTTACCCAGGCGAACCATCAGTTGGATGACCTGCAGGGCGGAGATGATGATCCGCTTGTCACGCGTCTGGAAAGCCCGCTTCAACGGAAGGATCAACTTGGGTAGCACTGGGAGTACCTTCTTGGGCGATCTGATGATCAGATCGATGGCCCCGTTGACGGCCAAAAGTCTCGTGTCAGAGTCCATGTCCGCCAACCCATCCACAAAGATGGGCAGGTAATAGCAGTAATCGAGCTGCTCCGGCACACAGTGCCACTTCACCGGACGCTCCTTGGTGGGATCCTGCTTGCTGCTCCGGCCGGACATTACGCACGGAATATCGCCGCGATTAAAGTAGATCTTGAACACAGTCTCCCTTACGGGCTTTCGCTTGAAAATATCGATTCTATGCAGCAAAGGATGAGGTTGGATTTAATATTTACTTTCTTTAGTATTTAACTTACTTTGGAGGAGGCTTCACCACCGTGTTGGGCTGCAGTGCCTGATAAGTAAAGGCTGGCACTTCCCGTTTTGGCTGAAAAGGGGAGAATTCATAACCGTTGTTATTTTCCGACGCAGCACTACGACTCTATTTTCCTAGCTTTTCTTACCAACTTCATTCTGCGGTACAGCAGCTCTCGACAAACCCTTCCGGGCTCGTGGAGTCGCGTGACCCGTTCGTTGGTCTTGGAGCACATCGTGGCTAGTACTACTTCAACCAGTTACTAGCTTCGAAAATTAGTTACATAAGAAAATGCTTCGTGTGGAGTTTGACTCGGTTATTTTGGGTTCTGTTGTAGAAAAAATTATCGGATGTTTCTGGACTGGGCTACCGGGTCAAGAAGCCAAAAAGGCTATTAGGAAATGTGGAAAAATAAAAACTGGGTTGACAGTTCCGAAGCAGATTACTTAGTAGCAAATGATGGAGGCAGATTCAGGGCGAGCCGCACACTTGAAATGTAAATAGAATGTTTGTAGTGTTGTGAAAATATATGTAGAGGCGAAGAGCTTCTTATCAAGACGTCAACACTCTCCCCCGTCCGCAAAACCAAATATTTTTTGGGGTGCCATCCCCCCTCGCTCATTCACACCTCAAACTGTTTGGCGTCTCCAAAGAGTCATAAAGGGAAAGTGCAAACATTTGCGCACTTTATCATCTTTTTCCATTTCCCGCCTCGGTAGATGTTACGGTAAATATTTTGTAACGCCCGCCAATTAAGGCGTCTGCCAGGAACTCCCCAACTCCCCCGACTTCCGACCCTGCCACCCCCTCCCGGGCGGCATTAACCTACTTAGAGCGGCGGGGAAACGAGAGGGGCAGGTATTATCGCCATCGCGCTCCTTGTTACTGGTGCCCTGAATTAATTAAAATCCGACATGCGAATTACTCGACTGTCCTTATCCTACTCTGTTTTCCAGCTTCTCTCTGGCGCTGGCTTTTCCAGCTTCTGTTTTTAATTACCCACGCACAGCTTTTCACTTTCACCCAACGCATCGTGGCACGTCGCGATTTATCCGTTTTAATAATGTCGAGAGGCCCACCCAGATCAGGACCCTTTCCCTCACTTAACTTGGCTTAGCTTCTGTCACTTTCTGGCATGTAAATTGAGTTAGAAGCATTTAGGATTAGGGAGCATACAGAATTACTAAGGGGGCGGATAACCTCCAACCTCATCGGTAATTGCTTGGCAATATGATGAGAATAACGAAAAGAGATATATGAATTAACTGATAGAATGGAAGATTTGTATACTAGTTTCACATATTAGTATTTGAGTAAAAAATATAAATTGTAAACAGCTCTTGTCCCTATTATTAAATGAATTTGAATAGCAAGGGTTCCCGCAGTTTTCCTATCGAAAATCAAGATTGAAAGTTTGGCTAATAGCTACATATACCACTTACTATTAGCTGATATTTATTTTTAGTACTTTATTAACTTTTAGAATAGTGTAAATAATACCTATTATACCTAATGTACGTATACCTAGAGATTCAAAGAATCTCCTATTATTTTTTTTTAATTCTCAGTAAATTATATAATTTTATAATCAAAACAAGTTTTACTAATATTCTCCTACTCCTATTTAGCGAACCAGGCAGCCCAGTAGCCCAGCCTATAAACTTGTTCTTCTTGAACATCGCAGCAGCACCCAACAACAAGGAGATCTTGGCAGTCAAAACACTATGCCACATGAGGGTCATTGTGGAACCTCTCCGCAAGCGCACTGCCATTATCCAATGCCACCGATGCCAGCAGTTTGGGCATACTGCCAAATATTGCCGTAAAGCACACATTTGCGTAAAATGCGCTGGAGAGCATCCTGCCGCCAACTGTACTCGCCCACGCAACGAGCTGTGTACTTGCTACAATTGTGGAGAGCAGCACCCAGCTAACTACTCAGGATGCGCCAAATATCAGGCGTTCCTGCAACGCTCAAGGCCCAGACGTGGTGTAGGTGCCAGGAAAGCTGCAGACGGGACGATGACGCACCAGGTCCTCGGTGGAACCAACCTCAATGGTAATCCCCTAGGCGGATTCTCTTATGCTGAAGTGGCTAAGGGTACTCCGCAACAAAAATTGCATCAGCAGCAGGCGCAACAACAACAGCAGCCTAAGCGGCCAATGAGACTAAGCGAGGCACTCCAGCATCCCATTGCTGTCAGCAACAGCACCGAGGCTATCCTGCAGGCGCTAAACGTGAGCATCGACTCCCTCCGATCCTTACAGGAGAAGCAAATGGAGCTCATGATGATGATGCT
>JAEIIL010022361.1:0-36871 GCA_018905715.1 Drosophila lini
AAACAGATTTATTTTTACTTTAAATAAAATCTTAAAGTTAGGTTGATATATATTTATATAGAGCTAAATTAATCTCAAAGTCTTGCTGATTTTGCTTGTATTTTAGCATGTAAGTTTTACTTTCGATTTCTTCCTTATGAACGTATTTCTTCCCGTGTTGCCAAACAAAAGACCCAAGAAACGAACTTTATCAAAGTAAATTTCTGTTACCAAATACGTGTATTTTTATTTGATTTCCTTTTTTTTTTTTTCTTCTCTTTCTTAAAGACCTAAACACATAGTTAAACTAAAAATCCATGGATGGGAAATGTGAGTGTGCGCTTAGCCCAGGAACAGGAGCTTCTTCAGCAGCTTCAGCTTGAGCAGGAAAGACTGATCGTCGGAGGGGTTGACGGACTCGCTGCCAGGACCTTCCAGACCCTCGGGAACGGCCTCCTCTCGGGGAGCAGCACTGGTGGCCATAAAGCACACAACCAGGCAGAGGAACACACTCTGTAAAGGAACAAAAACGGTTGACGGATGAGTTGCGTTGGCTTGATAGTCCTCAGGATTGTAGAGACGCACCAGAAGCAAGAATTTCATGTTGACTGGGCTTTTCGGTTGGCTTCGATTTGATCGATGATCTCGCACTGCGCGTTGACAGACTTGCTAGCACTGAACACCAGACCCCGCCGACCCGTCTATTTATATGCCAGTCCACCGGCCTGCGACGCTCGGCCGGCAGACCGCTCGTCTTTCACAGAAATTAAAACAAAAACAAAAAAAAGTTAAAGAAAAACGCCGGCACAAGATTCGGTGATTCAGAGCGGTGCGAGGAGCGGGCAATCAATCTGTTTGGGACTATTAAATGTGATTTTGGCCGCCACGCATGTGGAGCAATAGCGATAACAAAAGCCAGACAAACTGTTGCGCCTGGGTCCATTTTTTGGCGCTTCTGCTACCTTTTTGTGGTTTCATTTGTCCGGGACCCGAGCATAATGTTTGGGCAATTTGTTGACGTGCGGTTTCCCCGGTTTCTTCGCCTCCTTTTTTGCTAATCGGCGTTTCCTCGGTTCTGAGTTCTATTTGAGTAGGCCATTATGTGCGAGCGGATTCTCTGCTAAATATTAATTAGCGGCTTGACATTGGCCTTAACGCCGAGATCAGCTAGTAACAATTGAATTCACACCTGTGCAGGGGCGTAGAAAAAAACTATTTATTCGATTTGGGGGAACAGAAGAATGGGGGTCGTGGAGATGAGCTTCATGAACTTCACTCTTAAGAAATTAAAGGAAGAAGTTTGGGTAGTTATTAGGCAATATATTATTATTTTTAATTCGATTTATGTACTGTACGAATTTATAATCATGCTTGTTGGAAACAAAGAAGTAAGTGACTGGGGAAATCTGAACTTTGTAAACCCTTCGCAATGGGACAGTGAAATTATTTATTTAAATATATGTATAAAGGTAAGTATAAACCGTCTCAACTTGCCTCTCAAACAACCTTCCCAATAAAAACTATTAGGGGGAGCAATTCCGTGTATATTTTAAAATGAAAGAATATTTATAATAAGAAACTAATAATTAAAGTTAAACACATAAAATTAATATACAACCAGAAAAACAACGAACTCCGGAAAGCAAAAATTTCTATATCCATGCAGTTTTTATAGGATCATGGCATCGAGTCCAAAAATAATCATAACTAAGCTAAAAATACATCAAATTTGATTCGGAAAGCTTTTCTGTGCTAGTTTTTTCAAGGTTAACAAATCTGCATACTAAATTTAACATTTTAGGAAATTAACCTTTTTGGCCATTTTGAACAATTTAACGATCTTTTTCAAAATTTATAATATTCTTAAAATTTATATATAACCTTAACAATATGAATTCAACACGTGTTTTTAGACTTTTAATTTATGCATCGCGGTAGAACTCTTCTTTTCTTTTTAAAAGTGATGCAAGCTCTTTACCAAAATAATATATATTTGAATTTGCTTGTCTTTTATAACAGTGTATCGTTTTAGACAAGTTTTGAACCATATCTATAGAGTTACCGGACTTTTCGTGTGCCGTAAGCGACCAACATTGCCAGAATGTCGGTGAATATCAATAGTTAATATTTTTAAATTTTAATTTAAATTTAAAACTAAATTTTATTTTAATTTTAATTAAAATTTAATTTAATTTAAAATTATTTTCTAAAAATCAGTTTTTTTTTAGCTTTTTTTGCTCAGAAAAAAATGACATCACTGTTTAGCTATAAAGAAATAAAATTTGATACTGGCCACACTGAAAAAATTAGACAATATAATTTAGCAATAAAGAAAAGCAATATCAAGTCCAAAATTAGAAGTCAACCCATATACACATACACACACCCGCCCTAACAAATATAAACGTCAACCAGGAGGAGCGCCCCCGACGGAACAATGACTGGATCGTTCAGTGTGAAACTCAAGTCGAAAAAAGGTCAATTCATTGTCAAAGACCTGAATGAGAATACGACGCTCGGGGAGTTGAAACGGAAAATAGCCACTGCCACCGCAATCCAGCCGCCCCAGCTCCACGTCCTGGTGGGCTATCCGCCCAAGCCCCTGGACCTCTCGCAGCAGCAGGAGGAGCGCGACCTCAAGACAGTGGGCATCAACAGCGGAGAGACCTTGATTGTGGAGGAGAAGGCCGCTCCAGCAGCCGCACCAGCTGCCTTTGCCAACCTGGAGGACGACGAAGCGCTGGCGCGTCGTCTGCAGGCCGAGGAGGATGCTCAGCAGCAACAACTGGAGGCAGCAGCCGCTGGCGGCATTGCCTCGCAGTCGCAGCTTCCAGTGGCTCCCACGGAAAACGGGCCGAACGGCGACTTTAACGGCATCTTATTGAAGAAGGTGGTGCCGGCGGACAACTCCTGCCTGTTCACCAGCATTAGATTCGTCCTCAACGGCAAGGTGGACAACGAGGGCAGCGAGATGATGCGCCACATAATCGCCCAGGAGGTGGCCGCCAACCCGCAGGAGTACAACGATGCCGTGCTGGGCAAGTCCAATGCCGAGTACTGCTCGTGGATCCAGAAGGCTGACTCGTGGGGCGGCGCAATTGAGGTTGCCATTCTGTCCAACTATTACGGCATCGAGATCGACGTGGTAGACATTCAGAATGCGATCATTAACCGCTTCGGCGAGGACAAGAACTTTGGACTGCGCGTCTTCCTGCTGTTCGACGGCATCCACTACGACCCGCTGTACATGGAAACGGCCCAGAGTGCCGCTCCCGCCACTATCTTTCCCGTAGAAGAGATGGGCGTGTACCAGCAGGCGGAGCAGCTGGCTAACGAGGCCAAGTCGTCGCGCCAGTATACCAATGTGGACAAGTTCACGGTGCGATGTATGCAGTGCGACGTCAGGCTGGTGGGCCAGGCACAGGCTCAGGAGCACGCCCAGGCCACGGGCCACAGCAGATTCGGAGAGATTTAATACGTCCTGATCGTCGGCACCGTCTACATTGTGGCTTTCATGCTGTTTGCCTACTACCTGCTCACCACCTAGCCACAGTCGCACTGATGCACTGACTCGCCGTCGCCCAGTTGCAGTGCGAGGAGATCCCGAGCCCGCAGTAGCTAAATTGTACTACCTCCACATTCACGCCTCCAAAACTCATTGAATTCATAGTCTTCTTTTATCCTTATTCCCTTTTCGGATCGTAATAAAGCATGCACATTCATCTACACTAGAATGGAAAAGCATATTCACTGCCACGAGGAAAGCTGTGCGGGCTAGGAGGCCCAGGGCGGGGTCATCGCTGCCGGATTCTGGAGGTAGGACATCACCACAGCGCTGACGCTCAGCATGAAGGAGGAGAGCACCTGCTTGGCGTCGTCGCTGGCCCGCGAACTGGCAAAACTAATGCAGGAGCAGTACAGCGCAAACCAGGCGCACCACTTAAGCTGAGGGAGAATCAATCGCAGATTAGATATGCAAATGTAAGTCATAACGCAGGCGGAGTACCTTCATCATCAGGCCGCACATTGAGAAAATCATTCCCAGAATGTTCATGTAATCCGGCATCATGTCCTCGTTGGCGCCGCCGCTCTGACCCTGGTTCTTGGGCACCTTGTAACGGTTGATCTTCTCCTTGCGGCGGGGGTCCACGGTGATGCTCATGATTAATTTATTTAATTTTCACTAATTTAAGCTAAAACCAGGTCAGAGTGGCTACGAGGAATGACTTGTTTACGTTTCGGGGTGAGTTGATGTGTTCGTTTTGGGCTGAATGGCACTTTGAAGCAGTTGGCAGCACCGTCAGATGGTTCTTTATTTACATCGCGGCTGCACGTTTGAATTGGTTTTTTAATTACATAAAAATCACATAAAATTAAAGCAGGTTCCATGGCGCTGCGGTTACTCAGCCGCTCCTTGGCCACGCATATGCGTGGCATGCAATTAAACGCCACCAGGAGTGGAATTAAGGGGTATAACTTCAGCAATATCTCCGTATCCCCCGCCTGGACATGCGGACTAAATCGCCGGCTGCATGTGCGGATTACGGACCAAGAGGCCGGTCTGCACACCAAACGGGAGGCCAACAGAAACCACAATCCGTTCCAGGAAGAAATATTGGAGGAACTTCCATCAGAAGCACCAAAAAAGGATAAACGGAAAAAAGAAAAGCAGTCAAAGGAAAAGACCCCCGAGAAACTTCTGAGCTTCGGAGATCCGGATACTTTTGGCGATGCCAAGGTGGGCGAGAGTCAGGTGGAGGATCCTGGAGATATTGAAGAGGAAGCCTATATAAGCAGGCCCACGAGGCATTCAAAGAAACTGCAGGCCGTGGAATACGCTCGCCAGATCAAGGATCACCTGAAAGCAAACCGCCTTAACGATGCCATCGCCGTGCTGGAGCAGCGAATGTTGCGCGAGGACCGCGCCAAGCCGGACAAGTACATATACAACCTCCTAATCAGCGGTTGCGCCAAGGCAGGATATACCCGCAAGGCCTTCGCCCTGTACACGAAGATGCGGCAGCGGGGCCTTCAGGTGACTGGCGGCACCTACACCTCCCTTTTCAACGCCTGCGCCAATGCTCCCTCCCTGAGCGATGGCCTGGCCAAGGCCCAGATCGTCAGGGAGAACATGCTGGAGAAGGGCTATGAGCCGAACGTAAAGAACTACAATGCAATGATCAAGGCCTACGGCAGATGCGGGGATGTGGACACCGCCTATCTCCTGGCGGACGAGATGATGGAGCGACAGCTTGACATGAATGCCGAGACGTTCAACTTCCTGCTGCAGGCCTGCGCCAGCCACAAGGATCACGGTTTCAGGCACGCTCTCCTCACCTGGCACAAGATGCTGCAGCGCGGCATCAGCCCGGACTACTACAGCTTTACGACGATGCTCAGATGCGTGAGGGACTGCAGCTTTGGAGATTTGGAAGCGATGCGAGAGGTCCTTGAACAGATTGCTCCAGCAGCAGCTCGGCAGAAACCCAATCTTCAGTTGGAAAATGGGCATAAAGATAACGTACCCAGTATATCCACAAGTTTCTCAACGCTTCCTGGCCAAATTGAGATGGCCACGACATCTAACGAGCTGGAATTGCCGAATCTTCTGCTGCCGCGACCTCATCTGGGCAGTTTGGTGGCCTTGGAGGAGGTGTCACGCCCACATGAGCGTTTCCTCCTCCTCGGCGGTCTGACAGGCTTTCTGGACCTGATGAAAGAACATAAAGTCACGCCGGATATTGAAACCTTCACCACCATGCTAGAGGTTATCCCTCCCACCAATGCCGCGGAGAAGCAGCTGCTCACCTTCGTCCGCAAGATCGGACTCAAGGCGGACATCGACTTCTTCAACATACTGATCAAAAAGCGATCCATGCGCTTCGATTACGCGAGTGCCCGCGAGGTGCTTGCCATGATTCGGACGGCGGGTCTGCATCCAGATATTGTCACCTACGGAGTCCTCGCGCTGGGCTGCCGCACCCAGGAGGAGGCCAGAGAGCTGCAGCAGCAGATGCAGGTGGCAGGAATCAAGATGAATATGCCCATCTTGGGGGCCATGCTGTGGCAGGGCTGTGCCAATAAGTCCTTTGGCTACGTCAACGAGATCATGCAGCTGAGTCTGGAGGAGGGTCTCAAGCCCAACGAGCCGTTTCTGCGTCATCTGCACAACTTTCACAGAGGATGTGCCAGGGCCATAGACGCCAGGGTAAGTTTTTTAAGCTTGACTATATTCCAATCCTGTACAAATGGTCTTCTTTCCCACAGCATCCCTCGACCAAGACTGTCGCCTTCAAGAAGGGACACTCGAAATTCTGTGATAAGTACCGCCTGTACTACGAGGAGCTCGGCCTGACTGGCCTCAAGCTGGAGGATGCCATTGCCAGGGTAAAAGAGCGTCCCTATGCTAGGTACAAGGAAGAGCCCGTTGAGGGAAAGGAACCACTCAAGCACGAGCAGATCAAGCGCAAGACAAAGCTGCGAAAGTACATCAAGAAAATCAAGATAGACGAACTGCAGGATGACCCACCACCCAGAGAGGCCTTCAAGAGAATAGAATAGGTTCAACAGTGTAACTCGCCCATTAAAGTTTATTATTTGTTAACCAATCATTGTGCGCTTACGTCCCCTTGCTCTCACCTCCTCGAACTTGGACAGCACAGCCTCCTCGTCTTTGCCGCACTCCTTCCGATACGCCGCCAAGATGTGCTCGAACAGGAAGGGCTGCTGGCTGTGGGTGCTGAGCAGAGCGCGCTCCAGAACGTACAGATCGACGCCCTTGTCCTCGGTGGCCTGGTTGTAGTGGCTCAGCCCGAAATCAATAAGGATAATGTCGTAGTCGTGGGCCTTCGGGTTAATGAGCAGGTTCGAGGTGGTCAGGTCACCGTGTATGATGTGGTTCGAGTGCATCTTTCCGACTATAGTACCAATTCGCGAGCAGAGCTCCTGTAGCGCCGGCTTCGCCTCTTCCTCTAAATTTTCCGCCCATGTCCGTTGTATGAACAGCTTGGCAGTTATTGCCTTGTCAAAGTACTCCATGTACAGCTTGTGGGTGTTGAGGTCCGAGTGAAGGATCTTCGGGGCAAGGATACCGGCAGCCAAGCAACGGCCCGCCGCCTTTGCTTCGGCCTTCATCCGCTGCCGCGTGATCTGGGTGTCCAGCTCGGGGTGGCGGTACTTCTTCACAAACCGTTCCTTGATCAGGCAGGATTCGCCCTTAAAATCGCCCAGGTATAGACGCCCCTCGGCGCCTTGCTTCAGGATTTCTAGGGACATTCTTTAAATTTTACTTAAAACACAAATGCCGGTCGCCGGCGTTCTCTTAGGAAAGGTTGGCATCCCCAAAAAGGTGCGTAACTTAACGGGGAATGTGGGGGCCCACAAACCTTATGGAGTGTTGTTTAGATAAAATATAATTTATTTAATTTATAAAATGACTTTAATTTAATATTTGGAATTACCTTTTCTAAAACCCAAATAATTACTTTTTAAAAGCAACCTTCATTAGAATCCCCAAAGCATTTGCCCCTACGCTCATGGCCTAGAAATAGGCATTCACTGCGCAACGCACGCACAACAGCTGACAGCTGTTGGCCTGTTGTGATGTTTACTCCGATTGCGCCAACGCCAATCTCCGTGTGAATCATCAACAGGAAAAACCACCACAGCTCGACAGCTCCGAGAGTCAGAAATTAAGGCTCCAGCTAGCACTAAATTCCGAAATGTTCAACAATCTGTTCGGCAAGAAGCCCACCGTGAAGGAGCAGCAGCGCGAGAACGATCGCTCGCTGCGCAAGGCCACCCGCGACATAGAACGGGAGCGGAGGAAGCTGGAGGATGAGGAGCGCAAGCTGGAGGCCGAGATCCGACGCAATGCCGCCGCCGGGAACAACGACGCCTGCCGCATCCTGGCCAAGCAACTGGTGGAGATCCGGAAGCAGAAGTCGCGCACATACGCAGCCTCCGGAAAGATCCAGTCCATTGGCTACCAAAACAAGAACATGGGCGCCAACATTGCGCTGAGCGAGGCCATGGGCAGCACGGCCAAGACGATGGCGGACATGAATAAGGTGATGCGGCCGGAGGCTATCGGCGAGACGGTGCGACAGTTCCAGGCGGCGAACATGAAGATGGAGATGACGGATGAGATGATCAACGACACTCTGGACGACATGCTCGACGAGTCGGGCGATGAGGAGGAGTCCAACGCCGTGGTTAACAAGGTGCTGGACGAGATCGGCATCGAGATTTCCGGCAAGATGTCCAGCATTCCGGCCACGGGCACCGCAGACTTCGAGACGAGCGGCAAGCGCACCGAGAAGGACATCGCTGACCAGCTGGCCAAGCTGCGCTCCTCCTAGTCGTTATTCCCGCTGAATTGTCATTGTATTTTTTGATCACTGTGAACATCGCTGTTATCCATAGCCCGTAAGGAAATATATTTATGTACATCGCTTAGAGACGCGCAGTCATTCCGCCGCCGGCCACGATGGCCTCGCCCGTTATGTAGCCCGCATCCTCAGAGACCAGGAACGAGACCACGCCAGCCATCTCCTCACTAGTGCCCAGGCGTCCCATGGGAATCTTGCTTAGCGCCGCCTCGTTCGCCGACTCGTTCTCATACAGCGCCTTGGAGAACTTGGTTTTGATCACGCCGGGAGCCAGGCAGTTGACGCGGATTCCCTCGGGCGCCAGATCCTTGGCGGCAGCCTTGGTCAGACCAATCAGAGCTGTTTTGCTCACCGAGTATGCCCCCAGCAGCTGCAACGATAAGAGAATTGCGATAAGCTTCCGGACATTTGACCCCCCGATAAGCCATCCTAGAGGAGAGGGAGACTAACCTCAAAGGCGTCGTAGCCTGCGATGGAGGAGACAAAGACTATGCTGGAGCCCTTCTCCTGGCGCAGCAGGGGCAGTGCCTCCTTGGCCAGCAGGTAGGAACTCTTCACGTTGACATCGAAGATCTTGTCCCAGACTTTTTCGTCGCACTCAAGCACTCCGCCCACGGCGGGGTTGGTGGCGGCGTTGCTAACGAGGATGTTGAGCTTGCCGAACTTGCTGATGGTCTCCTCGAAGAGCTGCTTGCGATCCTGGGGCTCGCTCACGTGACACTTGAGTCCATGGACATTGAGGTTCAGCTTGCGCAGCTCCGCCAAAGCATTGTCCACGTTCTTTTGTTTCCGGCTGCTGATGACCACGGCGGCTCCGTCCTCGGCCAAACGCTTGGCAATGGCAAAGCCAATGCTGGGAGGAGATTTAGAGGGTTATTTAAAAAAACATGATTGGATTTTGGGCACTCATACCCATCTGTGGAGGCGGTGACCACGGCAACTTTCCCTGCTAAGCGCTTCATCGGACCAACGTGCGAACTTTGACTGGTGCTGGACAAACGCTTATGGCACTGGTTGAGATTAGGGCCAACAAGTTTCTGACCGTAAGTGTTGTTGTTTTGATCGAGATTCCGGCCTGAACTTTGACCACATCCAGTCACAGCGGTTGCGCTTAAGCGGATCTTGGGCGCCCTGACCACCAGTTGCTTGCCCAGGTGCAGCATTTTCCGAAACGAAGGATTAAACTCTTTTTTCCCGAGGATTGCCTAAGAATTGATTTTCCCAATTGGACTCAGAGATCTCCAATTTGTTTACAACTTGAACTGCTTCTTCTTCCTGCCCGCGGTTTGCCATTCACAAAAAGCTTTTTCTTGGCGCCAGATTTAAAACTGCTGGAAAAGTAAAGCTGAGGAATTCTTGTGGTTGATTACTAAGCAGACTTCCTTAAAGTTATTTATAAATATATAATATTATTAAAAAATAAATATACTCAATTATATTAATTATTACTGCTCCACTTAACCCCAGCCACAAGTCATCGCAAGATAAGGCACTTTGAAATGAAAATCTCCAAACAGCCAGATAAACGCTCCAATTTCGTAATAACATAAACAAAGATAAATAAGTATGACAAACAAACCGCAAAGTGAGAGCGAAGCTCGGCATAATGTAGTATTTCGTGCCCAAAGCATATATATGTGCACATATAGCGTTTCGCCGAAAAGTGCAAATTGACAAGCGGACGGAGCAGCTTCAGCCACTAGGCGGCGATTCTAGCTCCACTCCAGTGGCAGTCGTCGGCGGAAGCAGTCCGGTGTCACTTCTCGTGCAAGGTTTGTCTCCGGTTCTCCGATATTCCGACTCTCCGGTTTCGTCCGACGCACGCTAACGGCTTTTCGGTTCGGTTTTTCATTTAACTTTTCGCAGCCCTCGCGTCGGCCAGGCATGTGATTCGGAAAAGGCCCTTATGATAGTGCTAACTAAAGACCCGACTAACTAAACATAAGTTATATAAAATTAAACACGATAAAAATTGTTCAAATAAACCAAGAGATGAGCAGCGACCAGGCCAAAGAGATCGAGGCTGTGCCGCCCTCGCTGCAGGACTTCAAGGCTCCGGTCCTGCCGGACAACAAGCTGGTGCTCTTCTTCCATCCGTACAACTTCTACTCACAAAAAGTGAGTAGCAGCCGCCCGCTCTCCCTAATCATGTGATCTTTGAGCAAATTATTTTCCATATCCAAATCTCAATCAGCCAATGCCGCGAAATTACTAAATTAATCATCATCGTAATTTAGAGTCGTCATGGTTTGGTTTTTTTTGTATTCGATGTAATGGCTGGAGGGGGATGCCCCCGCTTGGAAGGTCTCCACCCGCGCTCCCTAGCGGATGCAATGGAGCATGACTTGGTCGCTGGGGGCGAAGTGTAGCGGAGCTCTCTAGATTTCGGAATAGACTCTAGAGTCTAGACTCTGGGCTTATGACAGCATAGGATAGATTTACCCACTGTTTACTCGGCGCTGCTGCAGGTGCTAATGAGGGGGATTGAGCGAAAAAGTAAACAAACCAGAGCATCTAGTATATTAACTGATTCAAAAACATTTAATAACAAATTTCTTAAAAATATATAATTATATAAACATGTAAAGGATTCTTAAGATATTTACATGCCTTTACTTAGAGGTATGTATATTTTAGACTCTGGCCCAATCTCTGGGATAAGCTTATGGGAAAGGGAAATTATTAACTTAACTAAGCGAAGGAAATATATTAATTAAGATTTTGTTCTGAATCACCAGAAGTTCCCCTTTATTTTATACAAAACGATAAATATATGTATGCTCATCTAGGGTTTGCTTGTTTTGTGCTTGTATTTTTTGTATATTTTTAAATTATCATTAAAGGGGAGCTACGAAAATCGCTGTGAGTTTAAAATCAATTTAAATGGTGTACTTAACATTTATGTATATATATAAACACCGATCTTATTGATTATTGTGGTAGTCTAGCAGTCTTGACTAATACTTAGTTGAGGCTAATCTTCTCCACATCACTTAGATTCCTCAATAGTTAATTCCTTTGAGTAAAAAGTAATATTCCTTAGTAAAGACGCAGTTCCAGTTTTTCGAGTCCCAAATTAACCTTCTAAAAACTATCCCAGAAAAGGTTTCCAAATTTCATGCTTTTTTTAGCAAAAAATTTTCATATAAATTTCCGGTCTTCTTGAAGGCTGTTATGATTTTATTTAGTGAAGGAGTCATTTCCGACCCTATAAACCATACATATTCTTGATCAGCATCAACAGGGGCGTTTGTCTAGTGATGTTTAAAAGAAAAAAATTTTTGACATTTTTCCTAAATTTTATAAGGGGTTACATCGTCAAAATGTTCAAATATTGGCCAAAATTTGAATATCTTTAAATTTTAATTAATTTATGCAGATTTGTTAACCTCTTAAAGACTAGCATAGAACAGCTTTCCGAATTGAAATTAATGCATTTTTGGCTTAGTTAGGATAGATTTACAATTCGGCTCCTGACCCAATTGTAACCTGGAAGGATATACAGCCGAAGTTAGCTTCCTTTCTTGTTTCAATTAATTTAATAAAATGAGATCAATTGGGAAAGATTTCTGGGGTTGCATCGATGGACTTAAAATATATATAGTATATATTTATATTCATCGACAAACACAAATAGTAAAATAAAAATAATTAAATTCTCACATTTCCCAGGTTCTTCTTGTTTTATACGAGAAGAAGATAGACTTTTTCCCCTACGTTGTGGACTTGTGCAATGGGGAACAGTATTCCAGTTGGTTTCTGAACCTCAATCCCAAGGGCGATGTTCCAGTGCTCCAGGATGGAGCCTTCATCGTTCCCAATTCGACGCACATCATCAACTACGTGGAGAGCAAGTTCCGCGGAGGTAAGTAGCCTCTATAAATCTATGCTTCCAAAAAGCTGCTATAACAGTCTGAGGTTTTCAGCTAAGCATCCGGCGCTGAAGCCCCAACAAAACTCCAAGGAGTACGACCAGGTGTTGCTCTATGAGCAAGCAGTGGGCCGTCTGCCAGTGGGAGCGCTCAGTCTGGGTTCCTTCATTCACGATGACCTGAAACTAGTGCCCAAGGCGCCCTTTATAGGACCCGTGCGCCAGTCCTGCCTGAGTATATTACTCCTTTAGTCCTCTTTTAGCTCCAATTAATTTTTAATCCTTAGAGAATAACGAAAAGGTGCTGGACCTACTGCGCCGCTCCGTGGAAGAGCTGTCGTCTAACAAGGCTGCGCTAAAGAACAAGCTGGACATCCAGGTGCGTCGTCGGGATCTGGTCTCCTCTCGCGAGGATTTCCAGCGCGTCCTGGACGCCGTGCGGCACTTCCTGCTCTACGTGGAGCAGGAGCTGTCGGCGAAAGCTCCCCGCAGTGAATGGCTGACCGGAGACGAGGTTACCCTGGCGGACATCTCGCTGGGATTGCTCCTGCACCGGCTGTACCAACTGGGCTTCGAGAATCACTACTGGGCTTTCGGCAAGCTGCCCCAGGTTGAGGCCTACTTTCTGCGCTTCCGGCAGCGCGAATCCTACCACCGCCTGCAACCGAGCAACTTTGCCATTCTGCGCGAGATGTGGATGCGGACGCCGGGCAACTACAAGCTGGGAGCGGGCGCCGGCTTCCTCGGTATGGCCATGTTCGCAGCCTTCGCCCACAAGTGAGCGGACACTAGACCTTGTTAACAAATCCTTTTACTGTTAAAGTTGGGCACATATAAACACACGAACATAAGAACGCTTAAAGCTACGCGCTGCCGATGAAGGATGCTGGGTCCGGGATCCCGAGATCCGATCTGATCTGGGGTGAGATGGTAAGGAGGAGGATGAGGAGCAGAACGCGAACCAGTGCCAGCCTCGAGCTGCTTAGTAATATCATCGTTTCATCATCAATTCATCGTCGCTGAATATACAAAAAATTTGGTAAAAATTCCAATCCGTCACCTTATGCTTGTCAATTCCTGCTATGCTTGATGGCTGTGGCTGTGGCTGCCGCGGAGTTCCAAGGACTCTGCTCAGCTGTCCAGCTGCTGCTGGTCCCTGTCCCGCTTGTGCTGCTCGGCCTGCAGCAGATTGGCGGCTGCGCTGGCCGCCTTAGCGTTCGTAAACAGCGGCATGCCCATGAACGTCGGTATCTGCTGATCCCTGGGCACGTTCGTCGTAGACGCCGCCTTGCCGTTGAGGTTCGCCCTGGAGGTGCTGGCCCCGGCGCTGGTGCCCCCGGCTGGCGTGGATAAATGCGAGGGTCGCTTGAAGGTGAACGTGGGCATCTCGCGCTGGTAGCTGAAGCTGCCATTGCCAGGCGCCTCCGGCAACAAACCGGGCGTGGGATACCAAAAGCGGTAGGTGAAGTACCAGGTGAGGATCGCAATAATGCCGCTGATCACCTTCTCGATCATGCGGTGGTAGTACAGCATGGTGCCCACCAGCATGATGTCCCACAGCAGCTGCAGCGCCGCCATCCCGATGAACAGGGTCCGGATGATGGGAGTCAGGCGCTTGTACAGAAACTGCAGGCTGCGCATCTGCTCCTCGTTGAGGGTGCGAAGCGGATTCGTTCCCGAAGCCTCGGCGGAGCTGCGATTGTGCAGTTCGTTGCGTATATGCTCTTTTATCGTCTCCCAGCGGATGATGGGGCGCGCCTCCTCGATAAGCACTAGACTGGAGTGGATCAGGATGAAGGCGTGACCGGATATGTCGAAGCCCTGCCACAAGTGCCCGGCCTTCAGGCAGCTGGACTTGCTCTGGTAGCCTGCAAAAATAGCATTGGGTTATTAACGGTTTCTTTATAGGATCTCCTGCAAGGTATAGACGCACCCTTGGTAGTGCAGCGCCCGTAGGAGGTTTCCACCACGTTGAAGAGCTTCGTCCAGAAGAACCAGAAGAAAGTGGCAATGACGATGCGCGGAAAATGGTGGCGTAGCATCTTCTTATGATCGCCGCAGGTAATGGTATATGCGGACAGCACCAAGAAGGGCACTGCGAAGAGCAGGGTCCAACCCCAGCCCACCTTCACGAAGTACATGTTGAACAGGTTGTCCGAACGCGCAAAGTAGGTCTTCGGGAAGGGCACAAAGTCCCCGATCACGGAGATCACGAACAGGCTGCCCAGATACAGGGCCACCTTAAGGTCAGTGTTGAAGAATATGGTCTTCTTGCACAGATGTATCACACCCATGACCAGGATCTCCCGGATGCTGGTGGGCGCCGCCGTGGGTCTCGTGCCGCGCGCCTCCGCCCGGGTGATGTCAGGCCCTCCGGGTCTGAAGTTCATGTTCGAGCCGGATGGGGAGCTGGGATTAGAGCCTAGATTGGGCCGCAAGGGTCGCCGCTTGGTGGCCATCTCGCTGGGTGCCGAAAATAAAGCAGGCCAGATGGAAACTGCGTTGTTGTTGCTCTTCCGTTTTTGGTTATGCTGTGGCGGCGGCCGAAAGTGAAAGCGGAAGAATTGTACGTGTCAAAGTTCATCGCAAGGTTTCCACGCCTTACCTGAGCTGCACCTGTGCGACAGTGCTACCATTCCCTAGGCCAACACTCACGGCTGATTTTTCCCGGGATTTTCTTAACCCCTTCTTTGTTCCCGACGGTGATTTTGTACTTTTTATTTTGGCCAAAATGTACGTGTTGCGCCCAGTAAAAAATAGAACAGCTGCTGCAGGGGGTGAAGGCGCTGCCCTGGGAATGGCCCATCACTGTGAATCGTGGTGAATGGCCATTCGATCAGCTGTTAAAATTAAGTTTTAAGCTTTTGCTGCTTAATTGCCGGTTGATTAGGCGCTCGGCGGCATGTACAACTCGGCCAAGCAGCTGCAGCGCGTGCTGACAGCGCGCGAGATCCGGAAGACCTTCCTCGACCACTTCACCATCAACCATGGCCACAAGTTCGTCCGCTCCAGCCCGGTGGTGCCCTTCTGCGATCCCACGGTGGCTTTCGTCAATGCGGGCATGAATCAGGTGAGGTAACAGGCAGCCTGCGGCTATTGTTCTCCTTTAATAAAATTGTTTTCGGTTCCAGTTCAAGTCGGTGTTCTTGGGCACGGCGGAGGCGCCCCATAAGCGGGTGGTCAACTCGCAGAAATGCGTCCGGGTGGGCGGCAAGCACAACGATCTGTCTGTGGTGGGAACGGATGGCTATCATCACACCTTCTTCGAGATGCTGGGCAACTGGTCCTTTGGGGACTACTTCAAGGTGGGTCTTAAAAGAAGGTTCTCTTAACTTTTAATAACTTTTTCTTTGATGTTTTCCAGCGAGAGGCCTGTGCCATGGCTTTGGAGCTACTCCGCGGCCCCTATAACATCGACCCAGGCCGCTTGTATGTAACCTACTTTGCCGGCGATAAGGTTTTGGGCATTCCAGCCGACTTGGAGTGCTTCGAGATCTGGAGGAGTTTGGGGTACTATGTGTTATGTAAACCAAAGGGCTTTGAATTTTCTAAATTTGGTTTATTTTCTACCAGCTTTCCCGCCTCCCGCATCTTGCCTTTCGGATGCACGGACAACTTCTGGGAGATGGGCGCCACTGGGCCTTGTGGCCCCTGCACTGAGATCCATATAGACCATCGTCCTGACCTCGGCAGTGTGGAGCAGCGCGCCAAGCTGGTCAATGCAGGTCGAGCCGATCTCACAGAGCTGTGGAATCTCGTCTTTATACAGTACAACCGGTAGGGAGAAAGGTCACCTTGACTGCAATTACTTCCAACATATATTTATTTTATTTTAAAGCCTGGCAGACGGCTCCATATCCGAGCTGCCCGCTCACCATGTGGACACCGGCATGGGCTTCGAGCGTCTGACTGCTTTACTGCAAAACAAGTCGTCCAACTATGACACGGACTTGTTTACGCCCATCTTTGATGGCATACAGCAGGTGGCCAAGGCTCCGGCTTACGGCGGCAGCTTCTCTTCTGGAGCCTCGCTGGATACCAGCTACAGGATTCTGGCAGACCATGCACGCATGGTCACCGCCTGTCTGGCCGATGGAATGCTTCCAGATCAGAAGTAAGTTGGTTTTTTTGCTACTTTTTTCCCAGCTAAACCCTCTCCAATTTCAGCCAAAAACTGCGTCGTGTGCTGAGAAAGGCTCTCAACATCTCCGATCATGCGTTTGGCCATGAGAAGCTTTTGGCCCAACTAGTTCCTATTGTGGTGGAGACGCTGGGCGAGGCCTATCCAGAGATGTCCTCCCGGCAGCAGGCAGTCGTCGATCTTATCTACCACGAGCAAGAGGTGTACAACAACCTGCGCGAAAGTTCTTCCAAGGCCTTTGCCGAGGTTCTAACCGAGTTTCCCAACCTGGACGACATCGATCTGATGGAGTGTCCAGGCTTTGTGCCCGCCTACCGGGAGTTTCAGGTACAGCGCAGCAGATTCCCAAATAACACCATTCCTGGGGACTTTCTGTACAAGCTGACGGACACCTATGGCCTCACAGAAGAGAGTTTCCTCAAGCTGGCAGAGCTGGAGAACATGAACTGTGATCTGGAGCGATACAGGGCAGAGGTTTCGCTGGCCAAGATCAAGGCCAAGAGCGGTCAAAGGGAGAACGGTGAGGGAGAAGGAGAACTTTGCGATGTGGATAGTGAGCAGCGCATTGCGGAGGCCCAGGCAAAGCTAACGAAGCGTCTGGCGGCCACCGACAACAGTCACAAGTACGCCTACACCTTTGACAAGGAGAGCGACTCCTACAGGATCCCGCCGCTGAGGAGTCGCGTGGTGGGCATGCTTCTCAATGATGCAGAGGTGTCCCGGACCCAAGCCAGTCGTCTCCAAGAGCCCACCACCGACATAATTTCCCTTATCACTGCCTGCAGTAACTTTTACTACGAGTCTGGGGGCCAGCAATCCGATGAAGGGCAGATCCTCGTGCGGAATCAGAACCAGCCAGAACAACCTCACCTTTTGAAGGTGATCTGCGTGAAGCATCTAAACGACTGCGTGGTTCACATGTGCAGGCTAATCTCCTCCCCCACAAGCGAAGCCTTCGAGCTGGCCATTGGAGACGAAGTGGAGCTGCAGGTGGACGCCAAACAGAGGCAGCTCAATACTTGCCATCACACAGGTGAGTTAGGAATTTTCTTTTGAAAATGTATTTAAAATAAATAACCTTTTAGCTACTCATCTCTTGAACGCTGCAATCCGCTCGCTGTTCAACAAGGTCACCTACCAGGTGTCCAGTTCGGTGACCAGCGATCAGTGCAAGCTCGAGGTGGGTCTGCTGGGTAAACGTATACAGAAGAGCGATGTCCAGCTCATTGAGGATCTGATCAAGTGAGTCAATATCTTGTACCTTCCTTGTACCTTAATGATAACAGCTCCTCCCCCTTAGCCGCATCATCTGCTCTGCCACACCTGTTAAGGTGAAGCTGTTGAGTGCCGCCCAAGTCCTGCAGCAGAATGACATTACCATGGTGCCTGGGGAGGTTTATCCAGAGCAAGGACTGCGTCTAGTCAATGTGGAAAGCCAAGAGCTGCAGCTGAGCTCGAAGGAGTTGTGCTGCGGCACTCATGCCACCAACACCAGCGAGCTCTCCTGCTTCTGCATTGTCAATCTCAAGCAGACCAATCGGGCGCGCTTTGCCTTCACCGCTGTGGCTGGCCAAGCGGCGGAGAATGTGAGTTAAAGTCTCACCTGAAAGTGAATCCTGGTTCTTATCCCTTTTATAAATTTATCCCAGGTGCTCAAAACCGCTGCCTTGCTGCGACACCGCGTGGATCTGCTGGAAAGGCAGTTCCAGACCGACAAGCTCACCAATGCCACCGAGGCAGAACTGCAGACCATCCGCCACAACATGCTGCACACAGATATCAAGCTGCCATATGCCTTCAAGATGGACACACTGGAGCGCCTCAATGAGATGCTCAAAAAAATCAAGGACTCTTCGCGCACAACTCTAAAGTAAGATCAAAATGTTGCCTGTTTTCTAGTTTTTATTTAAAAAAAAAAAAATTTAATAGGGAATTCGTGGAAGTGGAGATGCGCAATCTCCTCCAGGAGAAGCCCCTCGCCAGCCACCCTTTCATTCTGCACTACATCACCAGCTCCGCCCTGGTGGAGGAAATTCCGCTGCAGCGGGCCACCAAGCTCTGTCCGGATCGACCCATCCTGGTGGTCAGCATGTGCGACAGTATGGTCAAGGCGCGCTGCTGCGTGCCAGCCAGCTGCATTGGAGAAAAGTTTAATGCTTCCAGCTGGCTCCAGTCCTTCGCTGACACTTTTGGTGGTCAGGTGGCCTCGCCCAAGGGTCAGGATCCTCGGTTTGTGTGCAACATGAAGGGCCGGAGGGTCAGCAATTTGTTCGAGGAGCAGCTGGAGCAGGCGCTGGCCCAGGCGAACGCCTTCGCCAAGCTTTATCTGTAGTTTATAGCTAGTTGTGATTATATCGCCCTCCAAAAAGTGTGAGAGCTTAGAGCTTAGCTTTCCCCTTTAATGTTTTCTATTGTGAATAAAATGCGGAAACTGTTTAATGATTAATGGTAATTTACCAGGCGCACAGAATTCACAGAAAGCAAATGCTGTTTCTCAAAACAAAACAAAGTAAGTAAATGCTAATTTTCGGAAATTCGAATGGGCTGCTGCAGAGATGTTGTTGTAAAGGGGTTTTTGTTGCAATCAAGTGGTTGTTGTCGGCAGGAAAGAGTTGCGAAGGGAGGCAACTGAAAACGTATAAACTGCTATAAAAACTTTGGGCCAGAAATAATAACTGGTATAAATTTTATATTTTATTTTATGCATTTATACCAATTTCCTGCCGACAATAACCACTTACTGCCAATTTCTTTCTAATTTTAAATTTCTCTAGCTTCAGTTGCAATTTAAATTTTTATTTATTTCTCCCATAAATGAAAAATTATTATATTTATATTTATAAAAATAATTTATTTAAATATTTATTTATATATTGTATTTAATATCTAAAACTATAATTAATATCTAAAATTAATAATTTTAAATTACTATCGAACGTCGATGACATGAAAATTCAGCATAACGATATTAAATTACCACTGGTAATTAAACTTTAATCACTGATCACAATGAGGTTATCATCCTCATCCTCTTGCTGCTCATCCTCCTCCTCCTGCTCCTCCTCCTCCTCCTTCTCATCCTCCTGCTGCTCATCCTCCTTCTCATCAACCTGCCCTTCCTTTTGCTGCTCCTCCTCCTCCCCCTCCTCATCCTCCTTTTCCTCCTCCTCTTCCTCTTTGTTTTTCTCAATCAACAAACTGGAGTTCATCAGCTCCTCGAAGAGATCTCCCTGGTCGCTGCTTTGATCAAAGAAAAAGCTCACACTAGCTAGGGGCTTTACTGGACTTGGAATCCTGATGCTGAGGCGTTGCTTTAGCTTAAATCGCTCCACTGGTGTCCTGGCTGGCTGTACGTTGTGTGAGGCCTTTCTAGGATTTCCATTCACCAATCTATCAAAGCTGTCGTCCAGGGAGAAACGTTTGCTAGGCGGCGGCTGTTGCTCCATTTGAGAGAGATCCCTTTTAATATCCGATTTAGACTCATCTTCGCCGCCTAAGCTCATTTGGGCCAGTCTTAAACTCAAATCTTCGGCCATAGGCTCATAGTGCAACTGGTGTCCTTGGTGCTGGGTCAACAAAGCTGGCCTTGCCTTGGGATTGGTTATGATCCCTTTGACGATATCGGACATATCAAACTCCGCCGCATCGCAGTCGCTTTCCAGATCGGAGGGCAGGCACTTGGTGATGGGAGTAGAGGAGTTTTGCTGGTGCTGTTGTAAAGCAGAATTCTTGATGGGAGTTTTGTTGCTTTCCTTTCCACGGTTCAGGAATTGCTGCAACAAAGGTTGACCTGGTTCGGCTGCAGTTTTTTTCTTTCGAACAACTCGCTTTGGTTTCGGTTTCAGTTCCTCTTCCGGCTCATTCTCCTTTTCCTCCGAAGCAGTTTTCTTCTTTCTCGTGGTTTTCTTGGGAGGCTTCTCCTTGGACTTGAAGAAGGCATTTACCAAGTCCGGAAAGGCCTGCTCCATCATATCCAAAGGCTCAATGGTGCAGAAGAGCTCCTCGATGCCTTTGGGATGCTCCAGCTCAAACTCGGCCACTTGTTCATCGGGTATAAGACCCTTGAAACTGCCGCTAGGATCGTGCCATTGCAGCTCCAAGCTGGCCACTCCCTTGACCGTGCGCTTCTTAATGATCTCCAGCGGCTCAATGAGAGGCTTTTCCTGCTTTGATTGCTGCACCTGCCAGCGTGTGAGAATGGGAAAGAACTTCTGGAAGCAATAGATCTCCGGCCATTGCAGGAGATGCCCAATTTGCTTGATGAACTTGACAAGATTCGGCTGCCGCCAGTTGAGATTTATGCTAGGGATGGTGTCTGGCTCGCTGAGGAACTCGGCTATGATCTCTTCGTTGGGAAATTCAGGAGCTAATAAAGCCTTCCGGCGCAAGGCGAGTTCCGCCTTAATGGACAAACGCTGTTCTCTGCGGGGATGTTTCGAGTAAATATATATAAAAGTTGACCCTCTCGGGGTATGGCTTACTTCCAGAGGCTCTCATCGCAGCCCCGATGGGTTCGACACTCACTGCAGCCGCTCCTGGTGTGGCTCTGGGTCTTGCCCAAGTGCCCGCAGTTGCTGCACACGGACTTGTCGTCCACGCGAATCTCGAGGGCATTGTATTTGCTCGTCTCCTGCCGCCAGTTTCGAAGCCTGAAAAGGGAAATTACCTATACACAAGGTATGAAGTGTTTTCGTAACTTACTTGGCCAGAATCTCCGTCTCTTTATACTTGTTGAACAGCTTCAAGACGCCATCCTTGCCTATGCCACCGATGCCATCGGGACAGTAGTCACAGCCGCAAAGCAAAGCCATCACTATAATCTTGTGCTGACCAAAGTCCATGCGGGCTGTGATCTCCCTCATGTCATAGATGTCCACAGCTCCTCCAGCCGCCGCCTGAGCTCCTTGAGTGGACACCGAGAAGTTCCGGTACACCCGGACAGCGCCATAGGCAAAGCAATCAGAGTCCTGGCTTATAACGCCGTCAACTAACTTAAGGGAAAACGTTCAAGAAAGTTTATATTAATTAAAAAGTATATACAACTCACGCCATGCTTGTTGAGAAAGGCGCAGTACGCCTCAGCTTCGCCTGGACCCTGGACGCACTGGATTCCCATAGAAAGTAGCAAAGTCTCGCACTGTTTGAGGACATGGTTGAACCGGGTGCGGCCCTTTTCACTCTTTGGAGCCTGGGAACTACCTGCCGAGGCCTCCTTGGGTTTGACTCCCCGAAATTGCAGCTCATTCCGCTTGGCAATCACCTGGCTCTTGAGCTTGGGAGCAACTCCCTCCAAAACGAAGACGGGAGTGACCTTCTCCCAAATCAGATAGCAAGTGCGAAAAAATAGGTTTCTGTGGGGTTTAAAAAATACCTAAAATTAATTTAAATTATTTTTTAATTTGCAAATAAACGCACTTTAAGTGGTGGCGAGGATGCACAAAGTAGTCCACAACATTAAGCGACTCGCACACCCAACCGGCCAAGTCGATGGCCACCTTCTTGCCCCGCAGCTCATTGATGGGCTTGCGTTCGGCGTGGGGCGTCAGGACTGTCCACAACTCCTTAACACCCATAAATATAAACAAAAAAAAAAAATAAAGAGCACGAAAAATTCGCGAATTTTTCAAACAGCTGATTCCTCTTCCCGCCTTGGCCATTCACAACGAACCGCACACCGATAACCGATAGACGCCTTTGTTTTGACAGGCCGTGCACCCCTGCGAATGGCCACTGGTCAGCACGCTCTTCCTCTTCCACATCGACGTGTCAGGCGAAGAAAGTCCAAAATATAAAAAATATAAGTTTTCTGCCTGTTTTGAGCCCTACAAAATTCAGAGGCTGCCAGTAGTTCATACCCCACGCCACCTACACACATACCACCAGCAAGATGGTTCTAGCGGACTTGGGGCGGAAGATAACCACCGCGCTGCACTCGCTCAGCAAGGCGACGGTCATCAACGAGGAGGCGCTCAATGCGATGCTCAAGGAGATTTGCGCCGCCCTCCTGGAGGCGGACGTGAACATCCGGCTGGTGAAGCAGCTGCGCGAGAACGTGCGCGCCGTGATTGACTTTGACGAGATGGCCGGCGGCCTAAACAAGCGCCGCATGATCCAGTCTGCCGTCTTCAAGGAGCTCGTCAAGCTGGTGGACCCCGGGGTGAAGCCCTACCAGCCCATCAAGGGCAAGGCGAACGTGATCATGTTCGTGGGCCTGCAGGGCTCCGGAAAGACAACCACGTGCACCAAGCTGGCCTATCACTACCAGAAGCGCAACTGGAAGTCGTGCCTCGTGTGCGCGGATACCTTCCGTGCCGGCGCCTACGACCAGATCAAACAGAACGCCACCAAAGCGCGCATACCCTTCTACGGCAGCTACACGGAAATCGACCCAGTGGTCATCGCCCAGGAGGGCGTCGACATGTTCAAGCGCGAGGGTTTCGAGATGATTATCGTGGACACATCGGGTCGGCACAAGCAGGAGGAGTCGCTGTTCGAGGAGATGTTGGCGGTGTCGAATGCCGTCAGTCCCGACAATATTATATTCGTGATGGACGCCACCATCGGACAGGCTTGCGAGGCCCAGGCGAAGGCCTTCAAGGACAAGGTGGACATCGGTTCGGTGATCATCACCAAGCTGGATGGCCATGCCAAGGGAGGAGGTGCCTTGTCAGCCGTGGCGGCCACTCAGTCGCCGATCATCTTCATCGGCACGGGCGAGCATATTGATGACCTGGAGCCCTTCAAGACGAAACCCTTTGTGAGCAAGCTGCTCGGCATGGGAGACATCGAGGGTCTAATAGATAAAGTAAGACGGGGATAAGCAATCTGGACTTGGAATCCAATTTATAACCTTTCTAATTTGCAGGTCAATGAGCTGAAGCTGGACGGCAACGAGGAGCTCCTCGAGAAGATCAAGCACGGCCACTTCACCATCCGTGACATGTACGAACAGTTCCAGAACATCATGAAGATGGGTCCCTTTTCGCAGATCATGAACATGATACCCGGCTTCTCGCAGGACTTTATGACCAAGGGCGGCGAGCAGGAGTCGATGGCGAGGATCAAACGTATGATGACCATGATGGACAGCATGTCGGACAACGAACTGGACAACCGAGACGGGGCGAAACTGTTTAGTAAGCAGCCCAACCGCAGCATTCGCGTGGCCCAAGGCGCTGGCGTCCTGGAGCGCGAGGTCAAGGAGCTGATTGCCCACTACACCAAGTTCGCGGCGGTGGTGAAGAAGATGGGCGGCGTCAAGGGCCTGTTCAAGCAGGGCGACATGACCAAGAACGTGAATCCCAACCAGATGGCCAAGCTCAACCAGCAGATGGCCAAGATGATCGATCCGCGGATGCTGCAGCAGATGGGCGGCGTGGGCGGACTCCAGAACATGATGCGACAGCTGCAGCAGGGAGCGGCGGGCGGTCTGGGTGGCCTGGGGAACCTGATGGGAGGCTTTGGCGGCAAGTGAGCCGGCTGATGGTGGCGTGTAAATTTAACGATTTTTATATATGATTTTGTTTCCGCGTAGTTCGTAATTTGTTAGCCATTGTTTCCATTTGTCCAAGGCCACAAAAATTGATATCGGATGTGGGACCGAATATAGCGTATGTATCGTATATAGCCTATGTGCAAACAGTTAACAAATTCGGTTTTGTACGGCTCCAGCAGCCACAGTGTCAGTTTTTATAGTTTAAACAGTTTTCTGTACACGAACTAATGGAAGTTGCATATGCCTATCAGAAAACCCGAATGGCAGTTGAACTAGATATAAACAATAAATAAACATAAATTGAAACTGGCATAACACGTCTTCTTGCATTTTTTAATGGGATTACAATGAGCTCTTGTTTTGCTATACTTAAAAAATATACGAAATTATCGACGTGCATGTTTCCTAAATTGCCTACTTTCATGCTGGCCCAAATATATATTTGGTTCTTCAAATTAGCAGTTGGTTATACACTTTTAAGTTTGGGTTAAAAAAAAAAATTACATTAAATGTAAGATAAATATTAAAATAAATTGCAGTATGCAGATTAATTGACCTTAGAAAAAATAACTCAGAGCAGTTCATCCGAATTGAAATTAATGCATTTTTGGATTTGTTATGGATTTTTAAAAAATCGATTTTTTACCAAAAATAATAAAAAAAAATATATCGCCATTTTCTCAAAAAAAGGAAAGGGGTTACATCATTAAAATCGACAAAATCTCAAAAAAATGAAAGTTAAAATAAACAAAAATTAAGTATGCAGATTTATAAACCTTATAAAAACTAATACAAAAACGCTTTCCGAATGGAATGCATTTTTGGCTTTGTTATGGATTTTTAAAAATGCAATATTTATCCAGTTTTTCAAAAATTGATAAGGGGTTACATCGTTAAAATCGTAAAAAATCCACATTTTCATATGATATTGAATTGAATCTCCATCGCGCAGGTTAATATAGAAGCCAAGTACTGGTCATATAAAACATTGCCGACTTCCTGCAGTCACCATAAATAATAAACACAATACCCAACGCTGTCCGTATCGCTAAAATTTCGGTACGTGGAAAGTGGAAACTGTTCTGTCGTCACACATACAACTACAACAAAAAACAAGCCGCTAACAGGTGCACAGAAAACTCGACAAGATGTCGCCCAGCCGGTGAGCAAAACTGCGAAAGCGAAATAACGGCAGGAAAGTAAACAAACAAGCAGGAAGGCAAACAAATGTGCCGACGACCCGCTTTTAATGCTTTTCTTGTTTTTATTCTTCTTTTTTCGGGGGAGGTTCGGCTCCTACACTGAGGAAAACTAAGAATTTATTAAGATTTCTCAGCTTAACCATCGCTTTACAGATAATAAACTTTGGAAAACAATAACGAAGTATATTTAATATTTATGATCTGTAATAATTATGAGTGAGAAAGTAAATTAAGTTTTGGATTATTAATATATTAATTTCAAGATATACCTTAATTTTCCCTGTGCAGATTCAAACGCGCTCTCAAATGTATGTGTAGCGACAGTGTGTTGGTTTTATAGCATTTTCGGTGGCGCACACAGCATCCCCCGGCTCAGCACCGGAAGTGGCCGCCTGTCTGTATTTGTGGGGGGAAACAGGCCTCTGCCGACTTTTCACCCCTCCGGAAAACCTTAGTTTCCCCCCTACAATGCTGTTTTCCTTGCAATAACAATGAAATGGCGATTGCCTGTCATAAAAATGTCAAGTTTTGACACTCATAAAACCATCAAACAAGTCAAACGAACAGGATAGCAGGAAAATCAGCAGGACGAACGGCTGTCAACGTTTTTCGGTTTCGGTTCATCCTTGCGGCTTCCTAGGCACACTCACTAGGAGTTTCTGTGGCAGGCTCTCCTTATTTCCACTTCCGCCCCCACAAAAGCCAAAGGGCTTTATTTATGAGACGATGAAATGGGTCTGTACACTCACACAAGAAGATAGCCCAAGGGAGGAACACCCCCAGTAGGCCCAAGCACTTTACGAGGGGATGACAGGACACGGGAGGCAGCAGCCATTGCAAGGCTAACCCTTCTGCAAAAAAAGGAATTACTTCCTCATCCCCAACAGAGATTTTACGACCCCCACACCCACGAATAAAAAATGCATCCGATTTTTGTTTTCTTACAGAAAATCAATTTGTCTTTTATTGATTCAGAAAAAGTTCAGTTTCATTTTTTTGTTTTTGGTTTTTGGATGACAGCATTTTGCTCTTTAGGTTTTACTTTTTCTTACCAAAGAGACGTTTTCTTCTTGTTTTACGTTCGTGTGTGTTCTTCGACTCCACCGGCCATCGTCCACATTTAAATCTTTTGCTACGTTTTCGGTTTAATGCTTTCTGCCTCGCCTCGAGTCGGGGGACCAGGACTCTCGTCCTGCCCTCGCTCGGCTGCCTCTTGCTTGATTCTCTCGCATTCTGTTCTGTTCTACACTGATCTATTCTCATTTCTTTTTTACTTACAATTAGATTTAATTTTTTTTCATCATTTACTTTCTGTTTTTTCCTTTTTTTGGTTTTGGTTTTTCTTGTTCAACTAGTCTTAAGCGAAATAAGCACAAAAGCTGCAAAATGTTTTGCTTAAACTAATTTTCCATCGTGACACGTTCTTGCTTTTTGTTTTATTTTGGGGCTTAGCTTTCATCTCTTGATCTCCAATTCAGTTTTTAATGTACGATCTCTTGCATTAAAGTTGAGGGCACAAAAAGTACGCGTATAAATTTGAAAGTTTTAGCAAAGATTTCGCTTTTCCGCATTTTTTGTTTCTCGTCACTTCTCGTTTTTTTAGTTTTTAGGTTTTTCGTGTTCGTTTTTAGCTTTTACTAGAGTTTTAAATACAATTCTTTCGCCTTATAAAAAATGCTTAAAAGCGTCACATTGATGCAAAAAATAATACCTTAAAAAATACACAGAGAGTTGAAAAGGATTCCTCATGCTTTCGATCGATCTTCCCTCAGTTTTGTGTCCTGGAGGATTACAAAGAGAGATGTAGTTTTTCTTCTTCTGATTTATTTATACCAGTTTGCGCATTTGCTTGCTTGATTTTTTTGTGGTTTTTTGTTTTTATCATTTGTTAATAAGAAAATGAATAAAGTTCTTTAAAAGACTTTGATTTAAAACTTAAAAATAGCAACAAGCGAAATGTACATTACTCTCATTTAAGTATTTCTGTTTCTAAGTTTAATTAGCTGCTTGCATTTTACGCTTACTTAAAGTTAGTTTACGCCTTTGTCGTCGTGTTTTGTTCCTCTCCCTTCGGCATCATCTCCATTCCCGCTTTCCCACGTTTCATACCAAACTGTCTTTTTATATTTTCCTTATTTATTTTTAAATTTAATGAGCTTGTTTTCCTTCATTCCGCCATCCTGTTTGTCCCTTCGATTTGCCTAGCGTTCATTCCTACTACTGGCTCCGCTTTTGCTTTCACTTTTATGTGTTTTCATTTTGTTTTTCGTTTTTTGTTTCCTTTGTTTATATTCTTGGTTTCGTCAAAAAAGTTTCAAAAAAATATATATTCATCATTTCCTTAAATTGGCTTAATTAAAAAATGTTTATTTATTCCTCCCGCTCGCATCTCACACTCTGCTCTCTGCCCGCCCCTAAACAACGACTAAGACGACTAAGTTTGCCTCCTGCTGTTTGAAACGCAATTCAATTTAGTGGAGTCAATAATTCATTTAATTTAAGAATTTGTTACTGCAAACTATTAGGAGTAGGGTGTGAGTAAGCTTAGACTGGTAATTCAAATAGCGAACATTCTACTACTAGGAAATCACATCGAATTGAAACGCAAAACGAAACGAGGTAAAACACACACACTCAAAACGAAAGGTATTTTTAGAATTTGTTTTTTGTTTTTAGTTTTTTATTGAAATTGTTTTGTTGTTTTTAGTTTTCAATTTTACGCACTAGACATTTTTTTGTTTGCATTTTAAAAATTACTTCAACACTTGCATCAAATTTAATCGATTCGCTCCTCAGGCGAGAGAGTTCTTCAATCGGGGGCGAGAAACCCAAGCAATCTTGAATCTTGAATGGGGTCTCTGCGATTTTAAGACAAATAATAAATTAACTACTTAAAATTAGTTAAAAAACTAAAGTAAAACGCATTAAATTAAAACAAAATACAGACGCAAAACAAACGAGTTCCAAGTTTGGTTTCTTGTCAAAGTAGATTTAAATACACACACAAAAAAGTCAGTATAGCTTTTAGATAAGAACACTCCTCGTCGGTTGATTTCTTTTACTTTCCTTTTTTTTTATTTATTGTTTACCCTCTCCAGCATCGTCCTTGCTTCCATCGTTATCATTTTCAAAAATTAAACCTAACCTCAAACGGTGCGATACGTTGACCAACACTGTCGGACAGAGGCGCTCGTCGCCGTCTTCACGCTCTAACTACACAAAAACTACAACTTTCTACGTGTGTTGCACTCCAACTAACCAACTATTTTCGTCTCTCTTTTTCACTACCAACTAGAAATCATATGTCCTACTCGTCTCCGGTCTTTCTTGCTACTTTTCGCGCTTCTCCTCTGCGGCACTGTACTCCAATCCGCCTCTCCTTGCGTTCTCCATCGCTTCTCAACACTGTACTTAGGTTCGCTAAACTTACGCACTAGGCTTTGATCTTATAAACTAGGTTCATTTCTTCGCGTCCCTTCCTCGACTGCACTTCATTTCCATCTCTAAAACATAAATTTCATTTTCACTTTCCTAGGGTGCGCCTGCCTCCACTCACTTTCTGCTCCGGCGCTTTATAAATTAACTTAGTGTTTAATGCTTTTCTCTCAATTTGCTTAAGTTGCTTGCTGCTAACAAAGTAAAATCATTGAAAACTACAGAAAGAAAATTGCACTTTGTGTGAGTTCGAGGGTGTAGTATGTGTGTGTGTGTGTGTAAGGGGGCTTGTGTGTGAGGATGGAAAGTCCTTTCAAACATTTTCTCCCAATGAGTTGTTTGTTGTATTTGTGATTCTTCTGGTTTAGGACAACAAATGCAGGCATCGCTCGATTCGATTTCTTTAAAAATTTCGCTTCTCCTGTTCCTTTATTTTTTATTACATTTTTTGTTTTGCTTTTGGAATGTTTTTGGCAAAATATATATATTTTTCCGATGCCTGCATACATAGTACATATCAAGTTCAGGAGGTGGAGAGTCTATATATGTGTAGGTGTTTAGCGTCTTACAATCCTGCATTTGTTGTTGTTGTTGTTGTTGTTGTTGTTATTGTTACAGTTTCAGTTCGTAGTCAGTCTAAAGCAAATATAATCGTAACAAGAAAAAAAACAAAAAAAAAAAAAAGAAAAACATTTGCATTTTGTTGTTGTTTTGGTTTTAGGCTTAGGAAGACTTTTGGCGTTGTGTTTTTCTTACGTTTTTATATATATATATATAGATGTATATATAATGAATATATATATATATGTAGATAGTTCAGTTAGGCGACTCGACAACTCTAAACTTGAAAATCATATCGTATCGTCACACATCTCATACATATATCAAAATCAAATCAAAGACTTTGCTCAGGAATGTTGTTTGCCGTGTGTGTGTGTGTGTGTGTTCGTGTGAGTGTGTGAGTGTGTCCTTCTCTCAAAACGGAGATTCTTCTCAAAAAATTCTGTCTCCACACCAATTTTCCCACCCCACATATTTCCCTTGTTTCTCTTCATTTGCTCATCGTTTTTGTTAATCAATTAACACATTCGAAAAAATCACAAATACAATGCTTAGGCTTGATAGGTGTGTCAGTGTTTGTGTTTGTGTGTGTGTGTGTCTCAGGAAAATAAATATATACTAGGCTTTGAAAAAGGATTAAATTTCAATTCTAAACTCCTTGCTCCGTTCTCGAAAACTCTACTTAAGAGACGCTTACAAGACTAAAGAAATCTTCGCTTATTAACTAAGTTCACTAAACGTAGTTCTCTGCTTCATCTTGTTTTTTCTTTTTTTAATTTAACCTTAATTTTCTTGGTTTTATGTTTACATTTCTGCTACTGCCTGTGCCAGTTGTTGTTGCTGCTGCTGTTGTTCTTACTGATCCTTCAAAAAATCGTACCATTTCTCCGCATCACAAAGCTAAACTACAATTCTACAGTTTCAAAATTTTATTTTCTTGTTCTGTGTGTTTCGCTACGTTTGTGTGTTGCTTCGCTATTCCCTTTTAAAAAGTGTTTGCCTCTTGGTTGTTATTTCCTTGCTAATCAAACTGATTCTTCTTTCGCATTCTTCCACATTCTTCATTCCTCACCATTCTTCTGCGATCTCAACAACTCTTTGCCTATGCAGAAAAATATACTATTCCTAGGTTCATTTTGTTATTGTTTTCTTTTTTTTTTGTTTTTGTTGTGTTTACTTTCTGCATTAATATTTCTAAAAAACAGTTAACGTAAAAAACTGTAGACAGCTACAAAAAATTCATTCATTAAATCGACTGATGAGCACAAAAAATATGCTAAAAACTAGTACAAGATTTTTTCATCTCCTCTTCTGCTCTGTTCTCTCCTCTTGCCTCGTATTTCAACGTTCATTTTAAGCTTCTGCTTATTCTTCTGTGTTTCTTTCTTTTTTTTTTTTAGATTTCTAGAACTACTAAATCTGTTGTTTGTTGCTTACTGCCATTTTCTTATTTTTTGTTTTGCTAAGACTTAATCTAGGTTATTTTCGCCCGTTTCGAAGGCTTTTTCTTCCCATTTGTTTAGATTTACTTTCTTTTTACTTCCTTTGACTGCTTGGATAGCACAAAATGAATGTCAAAATGGGGGAAAACATAAATTGGTTTTCCTTTCCATTGGATTTCCCTATTTGCGGCTCTCGGTTTATGTTTTATGATCTTTGCTTTATACAATTTTCATGTTCAAACTCAAAAGAGACAAAACAAACCAAAGACCGTTCTTTCTTTACTTTCATTTTTTTTAGTGGCTATCTACGCTCTCTTCTGCTTTCTTCCACTCTTTTTGTGCTGTTCAACACGGTTCAAAAAAATACAAAATAAATATTACAAATTTGACAAACAGAACAGAAACAAAGGTCCGAGTTTCTTCATCGTAAAAATCTTCTTGCCGCCAAGGTAAAAAAGTTTCGCTTTCTTACGCGTTTCTTTGCCAAAGTTTGACTTAAGAGTTACATGCTTGGTTTATATCATCATCATCGAGTCGAAATGACTTTTGTTTCGTTTTTATTTGCTCTGTTTTTTGTTTTACGGTTTTAACATACATTGCACACACATTTATTTTTGTTTTCTGTTTCTGTTTTGGGTTTCTTCGCTCTTTCACTTCACAAAATTTCTCTCTGCTTACGGGTTTTGTATTTTATGTTTTTTTTTTTGTTTTGTTTTTTAATTTTTTTTTTGCTAGCTCAAAATTAGCAAAATAGTTTATTTTTTTTTTTAATCTTCTCCTCTATTTTTACATCACTTCTTCCACTCGGCTTTCCCATGCAACTGTTTCTTCTCCCTCTATCTTTCGCTTAACAAAATTAACTTAACTCTAATCTGCGCTGGTTTTTTCTCGCCAGATTTCCTCAAGTTTCTCGAGTGCTCTTTCTTCCCGCTTGCATTTCCTTTAACTTTGACTCAAGCTTCTTCTGCAGTGCTCTTTTTGTAAATATTTTCGACTGCGCTCTTTCTTTTTTGTTGTTTGCTGCTGTCTGTTGTTGTTTCAGCTCTGCTTTTGCGGCTGCTCTCGCTTGTTGTTGTTTTTTTTTAGTGTGTATAACTATGCTCTATTATTTAAGTTTAGTCTTTGCTTTTCTTCACTTTTTACTCGCGTCTTCAGCGCTCGTCTACTTCGAGACCGGCGGCGGCTTCACCTTTTGCTCGTGTAACCCCTAAACTTTATCCTCTCGTATCCAACCTCCTTTCTCTTATTTATACATAATTTTCTGTTTTTTCTTTTTATCTTTTTAGGGTTTGCATTTCTCTAGATTTAATTTCGCGAACTGCTTCTGCTTCCCGGATTCTTCTGCCGAATGTTGCTGTTGTTTCCGCTAGTTGTGGTGTGTTGTTGGTGTGGTTGTTGTTCATATGGTGGTTGTTGTTGTTGTTGTTGTTGACTCCATTATCCTTATCCTCGATCTGCTCTTGATTTTCGTCCCTCCTCCTTGGCTTCCACCGGGCTTCACGTTCTCACTCTCGTCCGATATTATATAGTACTCAAATGGGGTACTAATATATTATAGCTGCAAGAATTACCCAAAATTAGTAAATGTTTTTAATTTACAATAACATTTTTTCAATAATAAAGGGAGACAACATCTTTTAAGGTTATTTTCCATTTCTCCCAAGGTCACATGCAGGTACATTGAATGATTGAGATGATATTTACCTAGTAAGGGTTACCAGTGATTAGGCTGCTTAATAACTGTACTATATGAAACAATGTGTATGCAACAACCATGTTTTCAAGCCGCAAAATGGGTGGATGAAGAAAGAAATAAAATGCATTTCTGTTTAGTATGGAAGAGGCAATGATCGTAGAAAAAAGAAGGGTAATGTAATGAACAGATCTGAAGCAGACAGGCAAGCAACAACAAGCAGAGCACACAAAACACATGAAGCCCCGATGATGATTGTTAGTTTTGTGAGTGTTTTCTTTTTGTGGATGCAGTGTTTGAATATAAATCAATACTAATATATCGAAACTATCGAAATTTGACGATAAAACCGATATTATAACGTTTTTTAAATATGATAAATCAGTTCTACAAAATTGGGAAAAGCAGCAAGTAAATTAAGTATTTTATTTTACTTATTTTGAATCGTTCCAAATATTTTTGAATATTTAAAATTTTAATTCGTTAAAGTTTACGATTTTTATTTCGATATATTATATTTCTTTTCGATACATCCTTAGTTTTGGGCAGTGTGTTTAAAAGTGTCAATGAAACGATGAAACCTTTCGTGGTTTTATTTAAAGAGGAAAGCTCAGTATGAAAGCAAATGAAATGAGGCGAGTGAGGCGGTTTATTATTTTGGGGGTGGTGAGTGCTCTTTTTAATGGGGAGCTTGGGTTTGCTCTAAGAGCAAAAAGCGCACATGCAAAACGGTGTGGGTAAACACAAAAAACTGGATGGAAAGCTGCTACAACAAAAATCATGACAAATTTAATACAACTCGACAATCTTTTTAAAGAAGCAATGTTTTAAAATCGTTGGTAATTAATTAATTTATTTGTATTATTTTAAAGATATTCAAAATTTTTAAATCGAGCTTTACTTGGTAATCCGAAAACCGTTTATTTTAAGCACAGTTTAAATTTATATTTAAACTTATTTCGAGTTATAGAAAAATTTGTTTTATAAATGATGATTTGTTTTTTAATATTTTAGATTTTTAAGAAATTATTCTTTTGTAGTTACTTCTTCTTTAGAAAAAATTCTTGGATGACTTTGAAATGACAAATGAAGGAAAGAGACAGTAATGCAGGGACACAGAGATGGATGCAGTGGCAGCAGAGAGTTAGTGACAGAGTCGGAGACCAAAGACCCAAACCATGATAGAGCCAAGAGATGAGAGACAGAGGAGGAGACACTGATGGCAGAGAGAAGACTTCACTCACCTCGCGAAGACCTATTTGGGAGCGGCTTGATGTGGATACTGTGTGTATGCCTCGTCGGGTGATGCAGCTGTGCTAGCCTGTTCGGAATCTGTCATTGGCATTGTTGGTATAATAGTTGGTGGTGGTGCATAATATGGGTAAGTTGGACTAATATACTGTAACGATGGAGAAAAGTTCTATAAAAGAAACCGAAAAAACGAAAGAGAGAAAAACAAAAACAAATACAAAAATAAATCCAACCGAAAAATCAATCGAAAGCAAGTGGAAATATATAATTGGAGTAAAAGAAAGGAATAGAAAGAGTACAAAATTAAGTATCAATCAACGTTTTCAAGATATTACACACTCAGCACACCAACCGAGAAGAACACACACTATTCGTGTGGATCTTCAAGGTTGTCTCAACTCTTTTTCTTTCTTTTCAATCCGCAAGGACTCAGGCAGGAGGCATGCCCGCCTCTTGGCAAGGAGAACTCGAGAGAAAGAGTTTCGGGTTCGTAATAGATCAATGGCTTACAGAGTTGCCAATCTGCAGAGTGGCCAACTGGGGCATCATCGTTCCATATGGCACGCCCGTGTCGCCGCTGACCATCATCGAGATGCCGCGTGGCTGCACCTGGTTCACCGCCTCCGGTTTGTACGAGGTAACGCCCAACTGTGGGGCAGCCGCCATTTGCATGTACTAAGGAAATAAAAAGGGTGGTGAATCAGTAAACTTTTTAAGGATCAAGGCAAAACCCAAATGAAACTGGACTTGGAAAAGTATCTATAATTAATATTTTGTAAAATTCTCACTCAAGTCCAGTGCCATATATAAACCCCATAATGGATTCTAGTCCACTACTCACCTGATCATCTACCTGAGTGATCGGTTGGGTCATCATGTAACCGGGTATCCACTGGGAGCCAGCCACTGGATAGCCACCCACCTGGGGGGCGCTGAAGCGGGAGTATGGAACACCAATGGGTGTGCCAACATTAACACTGACTCCATTCTGCTGCAGGGTGGGATCATAGGCCACGGGAATACCCTCCGCAGAGACATCGCGCCACGCACGCGCATTCGGATCGGGCGTCTTGAAGAGATTCTTCTTTTTGGGTCCACCATCGGCAAACTTAACCAGCAGGGGATCTTTGGCACCCGGTATTGTGTTACTATTGAACATCTGAATGATTTGCTCGCACTTCTCGCGACTCTCCATGCGGGCAAAGCCAACGCCTAAAGGGTTGAGAGATGTATAAAATAATTGTTAATATGATATTTGAAGGGTATTTGCAACAAACCAGGTTGCCACCTTGAAAGGTTTGTTCATTAAGTTGAACAATTCAGGAAAAGGCAAGTTCAAAGTTATAAGGAAATAAAATTAAATAAATTGAATATCTTTGGATTTCTTTGGCAACCTGTTTGGTAATTTATAAACTCCAACACTCACCCTTGGAGTTCATCTGCTGATCACGCAATATTCTGGTCGAAACAACTTGTCCGTATTTCGATAGCATTGCCTCCAGATCAGTTTCTTTGAAGTGGGGCGGCAAATTTGCAATATACAAATTTGTGGGATCCTGTTCCTGTTGCTGTGTGGTTGTTGTATGCAATTGGGTCAGATCAGGGTGGTGTGGTGTTGTTGATTGTTGTTGGTGGTTGTTGAAATTGAATCAGTTTAGTTTGATTTGGGGGTTTTTTTTTCGATTTTTTTAGGTTGGTTTTTGTTTGTTTTGGTTTCACACAAATTAACGTTACACAAAAGCAGTTGGCGTAAGCATGTGTGTGTGTGTTTTTTATTTGGTGTGTGCGTATGCATGTTGATAAATGTGTGGGTGTGTGGGGTAGTGTGTTTTTTATTTTATTTGTTGTTGTTGTTTTTTTTTAGAGAGAGAGAGGGGAGTAGAGAAATTAAGAACGTAGAGATTTTGTCATTAGTAAATATTCAAGTTGCTAGCCAAAAAATGTTTCTGTTGTCAAACTCTTTTTGGACTGTTTGTCTGTTGTCAGTGTGTTAGTGTGCTTTTAGTGTGCCTAACTCTTGCGAAGATGTGTGTAGTGTGGGTGTGTGTAGAGTGTGAGTGTTTTGATGTAATGCCTGAGACTTATCGGAGAATAACTTAGAGACCTAAACTCTCTGACTGGATTGATTTTCCCCCCCTCAGTGTCTTTACCTTCGCCCTTAATCGTTGCTTAACTAAGTTAAATACCTGATCAGTTAGAAATGTCTTAGGGTTTTATAATGAGAGATCTGTTTGACTTGTTATACTTAGAGTTTAGATTGTCTTTGGTTTTTTGGTTTGATTTTTGGCCGGCACAGGTTTGTAGCAATTTGCGTACTCAAACAACAAACTTTGTAGTAGGTTGAAGTAGTAGAGAGGTTGATTATATACTTTGGCTGGCTATAACTTCAAAATACGAGTATACAGTTTATACAGTTGAATATACAGATTCAATATATATATAGAATAATATCATATATGGAGAGAGAGATACGCTATTTGTACTGGTTTCTATTTATTCGTAAGTGTAAGTGTGTGAGTCGTTCAAATCTATGGATTACAATTCATTAATGCCTACGCTAATACATGTGGTCTGGGATTTTTATTATACAGCAAACTTTTCTTTTTTCTTCGCTATTTTGCCATGTTTTTGTGTTTAATGAGCATTTAATGCCATCGGATTATAAAGTTGGGAAAAAGCTAACAAGAGAGCGAGGGTGTGGGCAGAGGCGCTAAGCTCTTCGGATGAAAAACTTTTCGATTTGTTTACAAATTATTAATATGCACGAATGAATGGCCGAAATTGATATTGATGCCGGGGGCCATCCCATCCCAGCCTCTCGGCACTCGTAAGCCGCTGTAAATGGCTGCTAATTATTGATTACGATTTACGATTTGAAAAACTGAAATGTTTACAATGTTTCTCGCTCTTGAAACTAGTAATTCTGGGAGGAAGATGGGGAGGCTACTTAAATTGATAAATACTTTAGCTAAGGTCTACTTAAATTTAGTATCTAAAGCCCAATTTCCCATTTAGGAGCTAAGCTACAATTGAGTTTCGGGTAAAATCTCTTAGGAAAATAAGAAAATTACATATGAGAGCTAAGAGTTTGAACACTTCTCAATTGATTTCATTATTTAAGAGAAGACTAAACTAATAAAACTAAGCGTATTATGTGTGTATGTATTTTATACAGAAAACTTCTTGTTCTAAAATGTTTCTTTAATGTGTTTTATCTATAAAGATTTTTAGAATTTAAAACAAAATATAAATATCTTCTATAATTCAGCTTTAAGTCTACCTTGATGAGTAAGGCCTAGGCTAATAATGATTTAATGGGGTTTACATTTCAGTTACTGCATTCTATATATATGTTTTGTATATATAAATATATTTGAATACCTTATGAAAATGGTTTTACGCTAAACTGCA
>JAEIIL010022365.1:0-13191 GCA_018905715.1 Drosophila lini
AAAGACGAAAGAATGAGAAAATCGGTAAGTGAAAAAGCAATATAATTTATATATTAAATACATTTCGATATGGGTCCATAACAACTTTTTTAGCAAAATCCAGTTTTTTGGGAAATAAATTAAATTGAATTGACTTATCAAACGAAACTCAGCGAAGGAGTCATTTCCGACCCTATAAATCATATAAATTCCTGATCAGCATTAAAAGCCGCGGTCGGAAATGACTCCCTCACTGCGTTTCAAGCTTTTGACTGAAATTATAATACCCAGCAAGGGTTTAATAAATTAGAGAATTATTTCAGATGTTTGTTTACCCCTCACACGCTTTAAGAAAATAGAGACACTACCAGAGTTCCAAAATTATATATATTTATAATTGCAATAAAATTACTCATCCGCAATGTGGGCAAAAGATTTATTTTAAGGCAAGAGTGCAGTGTGTTTTCGCTTTTTGTTTTACTTGTAGCAAAAATGAACGTTTTTCTTATGAAGAAATTCTGCCAGACAAATATAAATACAACCACAGGATGGAGGTTCTCATGGGTTTAGTTTTAGTGACCGAAATTGTACCCTCAAATTTAAATGAATATATTTTCTATTATTATTCAAAATATTTTTAAATACGTACGTTCACTCTCCTAAAATACTTTTTATGGGAAAAAAATCCAGCATGCAAGAGCGGAAATAAACAGTAAAATCTGCGAAAATATACAAATTAAATTAGGTGCCACCACATCCCCAAGCACACACCCATTTCCTCTCCTCCCCTCGCCACTTCCTTGCCCCGAAAGCCGCCTCCTGCGAGATTGCTAATTGAGCGCATTAAGCGAAGACTACACAGAACGAGACTCCTCCGAGTCCTGGAAGAGTCCTGGCTGATGTAGCTGATGGAAATGGCGATGCTCCGATGCTCTGATGCTCCTCCTAAAGCTGTGTTTGTGTTGCCCAACAGCGGAGGAGCGAGCATGGAAATAGAAGAACTTCCGGCGGGGAAGGGAATGGGGGCGAAAAAAAAAATCAACTCTAACGAAAATCCCCAACGTAATGCAATATTCATTTTTCTGGTCACGTACGTAAAGTAAATCAATTAAGTTGTCATAAATTGTACCACTGCAGACGACGACGATGGCGGCGACACCACCCCATTTCCCAATGTCTCAGTGAGGCGCTATTTCCGCTTTTCCGCTTTCCCCATTTTGAGATCTACTCCCAGTTTTTGTCGCGTTCTTATTTGATTTGCGTTTCTGTTTGTGCTGCAAATTGAGCGGCATTTGCTTTTTTACGCTTTTACGTTTTGCCACGACTACACGCAAAGTGTCTCATTTAATCCTGGCATTTTATGCCCACAAATACACCATACACACAAAGACACACACTTTTACACACACAGCCTGGCCAGGCAGAAACCATGAAATTTCTTATGAATTTCTAGTGACTTTCTAGTGAATTTCTGTTTAATTTCTAGTAAATTTCTAGTGAATTTCTAGTGAACTTCTAGTGAATTTCAAGTGAATTTCAAGTGTATTTCTAGTGAATTTCTAGTGAATTTCTGTTGATTTTCTTTTGAATTTCTTTTAAATTTATTTTGAATTTCTCTTGAATTTTCTTTGGATTTTAAACCATTTTTATTTCTGTGTTATTCATGAGCGCTATCCTCTGAGATCTCTTTTCCTTGGCTAAATTGTTTAGACGAGGTCACTTAAGCAGCTTCTAAGCAAAGCAAATGTTGATTTACCACAAAAATTCACTCTTGGTTCTTTTAATGTTTAAAAGAAAACTTTTGGTGGTTTCTTTGGGGGAAAAAATAAGTACCCAAGAAGAGCGACCATTAAAAGCTTGTATTTTTTGGCCAGTTTAATATGAAGGTATAAATTTGAAAGGACGCCTCCTTTCTCCCCTGACCATTTGCAGGACGAACAATTTACGATGACACATTGTCATCGTATTTTTCGTAGAGAGAGCTGAGGCATTCCTACTAACCAATTCGCCGTTGTCTGAACCGCAGCAACCCCTCAGCGGGCAGTCTTAGCCTCGGTCTCAGCCTTCAGCTTCAGCTTCAGCCTTCCGGCTCCATCTCAGCCAGTTCCTTGCTTGGCCGCAGACTTGCCGCACTTTAGTTAAGCTCAAAATGATTGCGTATAATTTGGCAGCATTTAGTTGGGCGTCACTGCCACCCAGGGCCATCCTCCAGCTTCCCAGCAAACAAAAAAGCGGACAAAAGATATTAAATACAATATGAATAGGGCTACAATTGATGTAAACTTGTTTTCCTTGAATAAAAAAATTAATAAAATGAAATAATAAAAGAAAATTGGACAAAGAATCGGAATTTCCGAATTAGTTTTACTAAGTGCTCAAAAACGAAGGCGCAAACGGACGAAAAGCAGACGAGTATTTAAAAAAAATATAGAAAAAAAATATAACATATAAAAAATATATATAAAATATATTAACTATAAAAAATATAACAATGAAAAAAAAATTAAAAGCCATTCAAGAGTCCGAATCGGACTTCCGCAAGACTATCATTTTCAATATCATAAACAAAGTTTTTGTCCGCTGGGTTTCCTTCTTGAGACACCAACAAAGGCCAGAGTGTGGGTGTGTGTGGGGTAGAGGTTAAGTCCTTGTGCCAGAGCGTTTAGTCAATGCCTTGGCTCCTGGCAAGCCACTTGCGGCCGCAACGGGATTTCTCCTTCATTTCAACAAGGATTATTTACTTTGCCCAAAAGATTCAATAACAATTTTGAAATGAGCGTAATTTCGTAGAGCTGTCCCCGCCCGCTTCTAGCCAGAGCATAAGCCCTGAAATAATGTGGCATAAAGCGTAAAAAGGGGATCTCTCTTCTAGCCTTTGGACAGCTGGCCGTGGAAAGTGGGCTTTGAATGTAATTCAAGCGCAGGGCAGTCACTGGGTGAGTCATACACACACAGACACACACACTTATCAATTAAAAGCTTTGCACAGAAGCCACACCACACCGAACCGATAAAACCGCCATCAGTGGAGCTCTCCTCTCCCTCCGTCCCCCCAGTTAATGGCGTTTTATCAAGTCGTTTTCGGGGGTTTTTGTGTGCAATTTTAATTAAAGTTGATTAAAAGAGAGAGAGAGCGAGTTGATGGCAGAGTTTACATGCATTATGACCTGCTGTCAGGCAAAAACCAAACGGAATCAGACACCCAGAATGCCAGGATAACTGGTTACCTGGCTGCTTGCGAGCCCAGGTGATAGATAGATTCGTCCAGTCGTCACTCAATCACTGTCTGTGGTCCCCCAAATTAAGGAAATTAAACTTCATGATTTTAAAACAACATTCCATATGGGTTGCTATCATGTAATTGTTGGAGAATATTAAGGAAATTAGGTTTTACGCTCCTGGTGTTTGCTTTTTCTATATTTATTTTTTTTTTATTTTAGTTTCTGGCGAGGCAATCACGTTTTCGATTCATTCCTTTTCTCCTGCTGTATGCATGTGCAAATCTAATAATTCTTGGCCAACTGTCACTCCATTAGCGGCAAATCCAGCGCAAAATGTAGCACTAAAAGTGGTGCTCTGCTTTTGGCCTACAACTTCCTTGAAAAAGGTCAGAATTTCACAGATTTTCAGATTTTCGGGGCCATTATGTGTAAGCCAGGTTTCGCCAATTGGCTTTTAAAGGCTACATAAGTTTTTGCCAGCAAGTACATCGATCTTCCGACCAGCCGGTGTCTGTGTTCCAGTCTCTAAACTCCCTTTCCTGGGTGTAAATATTGCCGCCGCCGCCGCCTGTGTGTGTGTCCGTATTTCGAGGTTTGGCGATTTATTTTGCACAAGTTTTAATTTCCGGCAAATTTCCTAGTACAATTTCCCTTCTCAGAGCTGCCATTGCGCTTTTTGCCAGCGAACTTTGCCCCCACACTAGTCCTTGTATAAATTACCCTAAGATGGTTCTATTTGTGGGTGTGTGTGCGGGGGAGAGATAGCAGTGGGAGGGGGAGTGGGGGTGTATGCGTGGCACTTTAGGTCAAAGTACTCATATATATTGTGCATTTCCAGCATTTTCCAGCATTTTCCAGCATTTGTGCATTGCCATTTTATGTAAATTAGAGACAAACTCGATTCGTTTTGCCACACTTCTCCTGCCAAATCCAAATCGAAGGGGAACGCGAGTGCCAAAGAAGACAAGCTTCCTGCCAAATTCAAGCCTTGCCAAAAACAGAAACTGATGTCCAAGAGCTAAGTGCACCTGTACGCCACACCTGCCAAAAGGTCATAAGACAGTTGGAACTAGCCAGGTCAACTTGGCTTATGGATTTTTTAAGGTTTGCTTTTAAATAAAAAATTGTATAAAATTATTGGGAAATATTTAACTTAAATTTAGTATGCCGTTTTAATAACCTTTTAAAAACTAACTTAATGCAGCTTTCCAAATTTAAATTAAACCATTTTTGGGTTAGTTATGGATTTTCAAAAATTTTCAAAAATGACAAAAAAAAATTAAATAAATATATACATATACATATATAAAAATGTATAAAATTATGGGTGAACCATTTTTGGCTTAGTTATGCATTTTTTACATTTTGTTTTTTACTAAAAATGATAAAAATATGTTTCTCAATTTTATAAGGGTTTACATCGTTAAAAGCCATGTCAAGAAAATATCTGCCACTGAAAAATAAGTTATAAACCCTGTTTAGCCATCATTCAATTCTATTATTCTATCCTTTATGAAACTATTCAGGACATACTGTCATAATTGATGGAGTCCTGACCAGAAGAAGTGCCCCAATCATAGACAATAAAGATTGTACGATTTTCCCTTCCAATTTTCCAATCGCGCATTTCTGGCGAGAACACGACTTTCTACTTTCTGTAACCGGTTTTATTGAACCACTGCCACTCCACGCCACATCACCTCCACATCACCTCCACACCACCTCGGCGGTTTCTAGCTGCAGACAATTTGTCCCTGGACAGGACTCCCGTTGAAATGAAAATGCCAATGCTGGCAACTTGATCTCTCTGCCCTGGCCGAGAACCGTTTGATTTCGTACCAAAAACGAACCCCACGATTGCTGCAATGCTAAACTAAACGTTGCCCAAAAATGTATCAAAAGAAAAAGCGCCGGGCAAGAAAAACAATTGGCATTCAATTGACGGCAATCATCGGCAGGCGGCCGTGATTCCCACTCGTTGGTGGACAGGGCAGGGCAGCAGGACAGCAGGGGATCAGCGAAATAAAATCCTATTAGGGGGCTCGCTTTTTGGTCCTCTTGTTTTTTTTGTTTTTTTTTTTGTTGTTTCTCCTTTTTGGCTAATCGTTGGCCCAACCTCGGTTTTGGCAAAGGGCAGGCCACACTGCCGGTGAGTGCACTTTTTTAAAGGCTTGAATTTAATTCAATTATATGATTGGGTTAATAGTGGGAAATAAGCATGAAAATAAGATTTAAATACACTTGAACAAAAGAAGATATATTGTAAGAAAGTAATACAAGAAAAGTTTATAAAATAAAAGCGGTTTTAAACTTTTTACAGATGTTAAAAAAGTGGAGAGCCTACCTGAGAAATACCTCCTTAAAAGAGTGACCTTTTGAAAAGAGAATGCCTTTACTTTCCAGGCAAAGTAGTAAGTGTTATTTATTCTAAGCATATTTGGTATAAATATATATAAAACAACATCTAATGCTTGTACATTACAGCCGCAGTAATAGTTGTTCTTTATTCTATGCATAGTTGTTGCGAATAAAAATTGTAAACTCGCTTTGTTTGATGTCTTCTCTCGGGGATTCCTGGGTATTTATTTTGTCTTCTCTATATGCCAATCGTAGGCTGTTCTCCATGTCTAAAGGTGAGCTGATCCTGGTGGACAACGCTTCTTTGCATCTCCTGATTTGACTAAAAGAAAAAGTAGAAAAAGTAGTAGTAGAAAAAATCAAACTTACTAACTGAACAAAAGGGACTAACCTGGCAGAGATCGCTTTAAGCATCCAACTTCTTGGTAAAGCTTCACGTCGGCAGCTTGAAAGGAGAACTTGCAGGCGCACACCTGGCGACGCATAAGCGCTGCTAGACAATCACGGCAAACCACGTGGCGACAGGTGAGAATCTCGTAATGAAACTGGGCGCTACGGCAGCTGATGCACCTGGACGGTGAACCCAAACTGGTGCTATAGGTGGCCTGCTCGATAGATTGGCCGATGGAGGAGCATGAGGTAGATGCGCTGCTGGAAAAAGATAGGGTAAAGGAGGCCTCAGTGCCTTCGTGGCTAAGCTTTGCTTTCTTGGCCGCCGGCGATAAGGACGTTGATTCAGCAGCCCTTTTCTTAGCCTGCTGCTGCTTGATGGAATCAACAGCTTCCTTACGGAAGTGGCGACGCATCCAGGAAGCTTCCAGGTAACGTGGCACCGTCTTAAAGTGCTCCGAGTGCTTCAGGATGAACTCTTCGATGCGCCTCTTTAAGGCCAAGTATACTTTGGGCTTGCGCTCGGTATTGAACTCGAGACCAGTGAAAGGATCCGATGGCTGGCGGCCCCACTTGGCCTCCTCCGCGGCATATCTGTCGATGGTGGACTGGTCCACCACTTTGCTGGAGGGCAAAACAGTGGGATACATCATTAGCTCCAAGGTGATGCAGTCCAGGAATTCATCTGGAATGGTCAATATGGACTCCTCCTTCAGCTGGGGAATGGATGTTGACTCCCAATTTCCCCCAATTCTATTTGAAATCCTTTTCACCTGCTCCCTGTCGGCCTTGTCCACCGCGCGGGCGGCCAGGCCCAACATCTGCACCTTGCGCAGCACCGGCGGACAGCCTTCGGTGGCCAGGATGACCACCTTGATGCTGCTGGTGTTGGCCAGGATATTGCGAGCTGACTTCAAGAAGAACACCTCCTTGCTGGAGGAGCTGCTTGACGAGCTGCAGTCGCCCTGGTAGCAGAAGTTCACCGAGTCCACGTTATGGCGCAGATCCTTTACGAAGGCCACGCGCTCCCAGTTGCCATTGTGGCGCGCGTGGAGCTCGAAGGCCGTGGAGCGCAGGGCCCCGTTGGAGGGCCAAAGCTTGATGACCTTCATGTCGACGGCCTTGGGAAAGTCGAAGACGATCTCAACGGGCAGCTTGTAGACGGAGAAGCCCATAAAGCCCCGCTCTAGCTGCAGTGGATCTTCGGCGACAAGATTTCCAGCCGTAAAGCCATTCTCGCTGGCGGCTTTAGTCTCCACGGTGGGCTTGAACTTGGAGTTCAGGAAGTTGATCAGGCTGCTCATCTTCAAGGAATGTTTCGCTCGGAATCTATGTTCAGGTTCAGTTTTTCTGATATGTCCCTGCTGTCCTAGACTTTTCCTGATATGTCACTGCTGTCCTAGACTTTTCCTGATATGTCACCGCTGTCCTAGACTTTGACTGACTTTAAACACTTGGTGATGCTGATTCATATAATTTTTATTTTGATATAAATTCCAAAGCATGCTTAGATCTTATAATTTTTATTTTGATATAAATTCCAAAGCATGCTTAGATCTTATAATTTTTATTTTAATATAAATTTCAAAGCATGCTTAGACAGTTAATGAATTTTACTTTTTATCTACTAATGTCAATGATTACAAATGAGCTGCCAGCTTCAGCTTTAAAAAATAGAAACTTAGAAAAAGCCTTGAGATGCTGTCAATCTGCAAAGAAACAAGTTCAAAGATCTCTCATTAAAAATATATCTCAATAAATAATAATAATATAATACTTGGTGCAAGTCTTCTAGAGGAATCAAAAAAGCAGAAAATAAATTCCAAGATCTCTCAGTTTTCCTCTCTTAAAAAATATACTCTCTCACATTCCCTAAATGCTGGTATATGGCAGACAAAGAACCCATACAAGATATCAAAACACTGCTTTAAAAAGCATTTCAAGCACCGGAAGAGGTTTATAATTGGTGAAAAGTCTTCTAGAGGAATAAAAAAAAGGGCTGCGGGCCCATTATCATACTGCACTTGAAGTGTGAGGAGCCAGAGGTCAAAGCTGGAGAGGAATAGGAAAATGCAGAAGGACGAAAGAGAAACGCGGCCCACTGAACTGAAGTCAACCAAGCCAAATGGCAAAGTTTCGACTTCCGTCTCGTACAATTAAACTTATTTAAGTTGCTCTTTTATTTCCCTTTACTGTAAATTTTCTTTTATTTTTTTTTTGCCTGCTGCCAGCACATGCTGCTGCTGCTGCTGCTGCTGGGCGTACAACTTGTTATTTAGTAGACTTCCGGCTGGGCCTGTCCGAATGGCAAGTATATCTTATTATCAGTAGTTGCCACGCAGTGTAGCAAAACATTGCAAAAAGCCTCCTCCTCCGACCTCGAGCCGATAACTTTGGCCATAATTCATCAGTTGGGCGCGCTGTAAAGTCCTTTCAACTGCTGCTTCTCCTCCTCGACTGGCAGTTGCCAAATATGGTTTTTGTGCTTGCCTCCGCAACTATATATACATACATATATATTTTTTTGGGAAGGGGAATCCCCCTGTTCCTGGTCTTTATAAGTTTATATTTCTGTCTTTCCCGTGTCTAAATATGATACATGCCCCAGCCACAAGTTGGTAGTTGCTGCCACTGCACCCTGCATCCTGATATTCCCTCTGTTCTAGCCCGGCCCTGGCCTGGCCTGGCCTCTTGTTCCTTCAGCTTGTTTCAATTTTTCTAGCAAAGTTGATGCCCGGGAAACAGATTGTTTGCTGCAAACACAGGCGCAGGAAAAAGTGCCGGCGCAGCAGAAATTTCCTTAGCTTAGTTTGAACTTCTTTGCCCAGCGAAGGAGAGGAGCAACCCAACCCAACCCAAACCCCCTTCCGGTGGTGCATCCTGCCTGCCTGGCTTCGTGATCTGGCGGCGGCGCCTACTGGGCATGACTCTTATCTTGCTGATGGTGTAAATTTCTTAAAGTTCTCGACTTGCCCATTGTTGCTGCTCCTCTTGGTGGTGTTACACCTCCTCCGCCTCCTGCTCCTGCTCCACTTTGTTGTGTCTGCTGCAGTCGATGCCGCCATCGCCGCCGCCGCCGCCGCCTTCGATGTTTTGGTTGTTGGCGTTTAACATTGTGGCAGCATTTTCGAGCATTATCCTGGCCGGACAGGCTGGCTTCCGCTGCTCCTCCTGAAGTCTGGCCTGGCATAAATAATATTGCCGCTAAATTAGTTCATAAATCATTGGGTAGAAAAAAAACGCTTTCCAAGGCGTTGACTCCAACCGGGAAGCAGTAAGCTTCCGCTCATCGATACTCACCCAAGGCAGAGGCCATGTCCGAAGGCTTCACTGTCCCCCAGTCCTGGTACAAGGTCGGGTAATTATCAGCTCGATTAAACATTTAGTGCAGCGGCAGCGGCGGCGGCGGCGACCTCCACTCGAATTCAATTAAAACATTTGCAAACAAGGAATGGACACTGGAAAACTGCTGCGAAAAACACTTTGTAAAATGAGACACCCCCCGGGTCGGGGTTATTTGTCGATTTACATAGCGAAATTTTTGTTTAAACACGCACACGCAGATCAATCAGAATCGGGGGACCAAAGCCCAGTCTTTGCCAAACGCATTCTCCCTTTCCTCCAGCTCCCTTTCCCTCTGTTCCTCCCGCTTCCCGCTGTTTTCTGTTTCGCACTTTTCAGCTGCCTCCGCTGCTTCTGCTTCCACCCACAACATTGCTGACACTGACACACACACGCACACTTGCTCGTATGCACATATGTATATGTGTATGTATTGGCACGCTTTTCACTGAATTTTTGTTGCTGCTTTTTTATTGTATTTGCATTTTTTCGTATATACACAGACACACGTAACGGACTGTTTGTAGTTGTAAAAAATATTCCGCATTCAAACGGAGCGAAAACACGCACAAACACAAACATTTGCTTACTTTCCTTTTGCCGATATTTAATTGCACCGCAACTTAAATTGGTTGCCATTGCGCATAACAGCCCCGTTTTCACCCACTCCCACACACACAACCATTCCAATCGCTGGAAGCAGGGCTGTTAAAAAGCCGAGCTCAAAGAGCCGCTGTAAACCAGCACAACGAAGCTCTGTTAACTGCTGTAGGATCCTTTTTGGCTTTTAACCGATTTCACAGAACTAAGTTCATTTTTAGCTTTTAAAAATTTATTAATTATAAAATCGGTAAAATCTGGAGTATTAAAAAAAATTGTTGGCTAAATTTATTTAAATACATCAAAGCAAAGTCAATCCTTAAACTTCAACGATTTCAACCGATTTTAAACTTAACAGTGGCTGAAACACAAAGAAACTCTGTTAACATTTCCTAAGATCGTTTAAAAAAACGGATTTCTTTATAAAAGCGGTAAAATCTTGAGTAATATGAAAAATTCTTAGCTAAATGGTTATTTTCGCATCAAAGTAAAGTAAAACGATTTTTGTACTTTCAAGAAACAAGCAAAAAAGTTTCAAAAGGAAAGGGGGGCGGGCTGGAATTAAAAAAAGCGATGAGACAATTTTTTTTTTTCGAAGGATATAAAAGGAATTTTTAATATTTTAATATGCAGGAAGAGAGCTCTAGGACACACACACACACGCTGCCTAAGTGGCGAGTGACTAACATAGCAGCGAGTGGGCCACCAGCGAATGGCGAAACGCAAAGAATTGCGACACACAAAAGGCACAAACCCGACGAAATTATTTTGCAATAAATTTTGTGACATATTTCCCTGAATGTGAAAAACGCTTACGCTTACCTTGGGTGGGCACAGACGACAGGTAACATCTGCGGGGGTGGTTAGAGAGGTCCAAACGTTGTCTGTCTTACACACACACACACACACACACACACACACACACACACACACACACACACACACACACACACACACACACACACACACACACACACACACACACACACACACCAGGATGAGGAGGCGTGGGGACACATATTAAATGCACATCAGGGCAAGGGCGACACAATGGCAACTTAAATTGTCTAAGAAAATGTCACCGGAAAAAGGCATTTTTGACGTTTAACAGCGAGAGAGAGAGAGGAAAACAAAAAGTGTGCAAGTCCTGGCGATTTCGCAATCTGCTAAGCTGCTATGCTGCGATCCTGCGACTTTATGACAGTTTGATTTATACATTATTGAAAAAGTTTTGTCACAGGCACAAAAATCAGTCGTACCGACAATCACGTAGGACACTGACACCACCTCCTCTTAGCCAGGATACGACACGCCAGCGACATCGACACGTTACGCACAGTAAGTCCCATAAATAATTTTAACGCCCAAAAATGTTGTCTTTGAGCCAAGCAGCCAGCAGCCAGCAGCAATGAAGTGAAATTCATTTTTAATGCTATGTGCGTAAAGTTTTCCTTGGAAATTCGGCTACGAAATTAATTAAAAAACTTGGCAAAATCAGCCTTCGATGTGTCAGTCTCGCGGGGAGCAGGGAGCTCCAATCAATTAGCTCCTTACAGAATCAAAGCGACAATAGGCAAGCACACACATGCTCAGACTTGCAGCAGTTTTTCCTGTTAAAAAAAAAAAAGAAATATTTTTAAGGAGCAGAAAAAACACAGGCATACCCTGGCTCTTGATAAAAGTTTTAATTTATGTCAAAAGCTTTCACCAAGAATTTTAATATGCGCACAATTTTTGCAAAGTTGCCTTCGCCCTCTGCCTTTTACCTTTTTACCTTTACTTGCAAACTTATCGAATTCTTAAGAGGCGGCAAGGACACTGGGGGGATGGGAAGGGGAAGGAGAGCTAGCGACTGCGAAGAGGACTATGCTAATGCCCAAGTTGGTAGCCGATTTGCGAATAGTTTTATTGCCTGGAATCGATGCGGAGATTCGATTCGATCACCAAAGGAAGCACTACTTTGTTTTCACAACGCCAAGTGTCGTCGTCGTCGTCCTGGAGGGACAAGTATTCCTCCTCCTTCATTGTTGTTATTCAATCGACAGCCTCCTCTCGTTGTTGTGTGGCTTGTGTTTGCTTTGCCCAGCCAGAATCTACACTCTGCCACAAATGTGACACACTCCGGCAGCCACAATCATCACACAGTCCCTGCAGTGTCCTGGCGCGTGAAGGAGTTCTTCTTTGATTTGGTTTGCATTCGGAATTTGTACATTTTCCTGGGCAAAAGAAGACAAGGGGAATAGAGCATTGATATATTGAATATATAATGTATATATTGTGTACTGAGTGGTGCGGCGACAAAGTTATTTGTATACTGATATTTATTTAGGTGTCCTTAAGGGGTTGGTCTTGGTTTGAAAAATAATTTTTATAACAATTGTGGAATTAACACCAAATTTATTATTTATTTATTTGTTAAAGTCAATAATTTTTATCATAAAAATAACACCGCAAACTACCAAGGAAATTGGTTTTTATTTCAAATATAAATTTTAAAAATAATAAAAATTACATTTTTATTTATTTATTAAAGTATCCTTTGTTTTATCATTAAAGTAACACTGGAAACTACCAAGAAAATGGGGTTTCACATATAATATATACCCTATAATATCACAAACTGCATTAAAATCAACAACCGAGTCTATTTAGCTTATAGTTTAAAAGCTAGTGGGCTCTTCCTTCAGATTTAAGGATTTAAATATTTTAAAATTTAAGTAAGTTAAGTTAAAGTTCCTAAAATAATTATTAAAAAAAATCCCTGAATTTATGTTTATTAAATATATTGCTTGTATTTTTATAAATAAATTAAAACTGCTTCTATTTAACTAAATAAAACCTAAAACATTTAATTCTACCAATTAAAAATACGTTTTTCCCCTAGAGCTTTAGCAACTTGTTTGGTTTTTACTTGAAATCAAGCTCAAAAAGTAGTAAAACCCGAAAACTTAAAATGAAATAATTCAAGACTTTTTCTCGCTAAGCTCCCAAAAGGTAGATGTATTGTTTCTCGATCCTGGAAATCTTGGAAAAGCAGGAGCTCTCTGAAAAATCAAGTTCTCTAACCAAGTTTATAAGCTTGCCAAACTTTTCCTGAGCTTCAGTAACTTTTTTGCGACTTACAAACTCAAAGGACATGCGCAAATCAAGCATAGCTGCCAAGCTTTAGCAAAAGGATACATGTCCTAGCTAAAAGTTTTAGTTAAAAGCGTGAAAAATATATTATTTATATTATTTCCAGTTTTTAAACCTCTGCAAAGTTAAACAATTTTAAAGTATAATTGAGATTCTTAATGAAGCA
>JAEIIL010022366.1:0-28997 GCA_018905715.1 Drosophila lini
TTCCCTTTATTTTCCTTATTTATATATTTTTTTAATTATTATTTCTATAAATTAAACTTCTCTCAAAACCCTTACCTAAGCTCACGATAACGATAAAATGTTATCTTACAAAGTTGCAAAAAGTTTTCCCATTTGGCGAGTGACTTCAGTGTTTATTGATTCCACCGATGGATGGCCTTGTCCTCTGTTTACTTCTCTATATACACCATATACTTCCCAACCGACACCGAACGCCACCAATCCAATCCAGCCCAGCCCCTGCTGCCAAAACCACTTTTCCTTGAGTTGCTGCTTGGTCTAGTTCAAGGCTTCCCTCATGTTTTGATCGAATGCCACCTCCGTGGCGGCGCCCCGTTGCATTGAAAAACTGGTTGCGGTTCTTCTCGGCTTTTCCGAGTTGATTAAACTGGATTTGTCTTATCGGCTTTTCAATTAAAATCAGCCCGACGCTACCAGCTCCTCTTGTCTGTCCCCTCATGGCGTCATGGCTTTTGGTTCTACTCGAGGGCACACTCAATGGACCCATTTGCATGCTCATTTAGAGTGTTTAACACTCTTCTTTCTTTGTGCGATGACTTTCGGTTTTAAATGCATTCATTAGTGGCATTTTAATTTAATTTTTCGAGACAGTGAAAATGGGTGGTGGAGGGAGGATTATGAAAATGGTTAGTTTGTATAGAAATTAAAGTTTAATGTTGAGGTTAAACGATAGGGTTTACATAGCATTTTTAAGGGAAATAATAAAGAATGGTCTTTACTTAAAAGAAAACTAATATAAAGGGAATTTGTTATCATGAAACATTCATTTCAAAATCATCTCTTCGTAAAGACAACTTATTTTTAGCACTCGGAACTTTATTTTAAATGTGATAATCTAGTTCCAATAAAAATAAGTCCCTTACCAACTACCACCTAGCATTGTCATCCTACAGAGTGTCAATATTTGCGTGGCCACCGTTGTGGTTCCAGGTGGTTACCGCCGGAGCATTACAAGGGCTCCTGCTCCATTATGTAAAGTTCCTTAACCCCTACCACGCAGCCCACACGGGCCACTTGGATGCTCCGTATATCATTTCATTTTATTCCGTGTGTCAACAACTTGTTGCATGTGTGCTTCCTTTCGGAGGGAGAGGGTATCTCTAGCCCCAGTTCCAGTGCCAGTCCCTCCTCCTCGTGCTCTTCCACGGGTCGCTAGTTTGCATGGCTGGCTAACTTTCATGTAAAAACGATCATTATCTGGAAAAGTTCTCGCCACCGCATTGTCGAGTCCACATATTTATTCAACTGATTAGCAGAGGTTTACAAAATTGTGGAAATATGGGGTTTCGCTTGGGGACCTTTGTGATGATTAGGAGTTCGGTGTGGAAAGTGGATCCTCCACTTGACCATTGGGCCATGTTTATAAATAAAACCATTTAGACTGAGTCAGTGGATTATTTGAGCAACAATTCCAATGCAATATTGATTCATCTATCGGGTTTATTTATATATATTTAATTACTAAACACACTTACGATTTGTTGGCTTTGATAAACTTCAAAAATAAACCCAAGTCTCATCGAAAAAGGAAATTAATAGCACAGCTGGTACCTACTTGTATATAAATCGAATCAAACACAGTTGTTAATAGCCTTAAAACGTAATTGGTCGATTGCTCAAGCTGCGCTTAAGACCATCATTAAATACAAATTACTGTCAAAGAGATGCGTTAACCCAATTTGATGACTTATCAGAGGCAAACATTGTAAATTGGATTAATTGCATAATCGAAACAAGACTTGTAATGGCTTGCAACATGGATTCATCATCATCGTCATAAACATAACATAACTCAATTCAATTTGCTGCTCACTTATTACATATTTATCAGGAAACGCGGAAAAGCCAGTTGAGGAAACCCCCACTGAACAAATTGAGGGTCAAAAACGCGCCAAAACCGCCGAGAAAAGCGAACATGTAATGGAAAAACGCACCGCGCATGAAAACGTGAATGAAATACAAATAAAACTCGCTTTCATTTTCGGAGCTAAATCAATCAAATGGGGAATTACTGCATTTCGAATTAAATGCCATATCTATCTTTGCTTTGGCAAACCACAAAGGTGACAAGTTGTTTGGCGTTGAAATATAGAAAAGCGTATATATTTTCTTAGAAAAATTCAATACTTGTATATATGAAAAGATACGACTGACTCACTCTGTGTATCTTGCAGATACTCGAGTCAACAAACAAAATAAAAATGCCATGGCGTAGCCAAAAACCCGAACCGGTTGATGGCGTCAGTTTGGTCGAGAGAGAGAAAGACTCACCCACAAAAAAGTAGAGGAAAACTTGTTTGAGTGGCCCCGAAAAAGTTTCCTCCCTGAGATCCCCAAAAGAACAAGCAAGATCTCTGTTCTCTGTCCAAGTTCACAGCTTCCAGCTGGAGAAGTTGACTTTTATGCCCCACCATTAAGTCAAGTGTCCTCACAGGAGGGCCAACAGCCTCGTAAATTCCCTGATTGATTGCCCTTTGACCCTTTCAGTGGCTCAAGTAGTAACTCAAGTAGTAGCTCATTCTGTGTCTATTTAGCTAATAGTTTCCCCTTTGTTTACGCCTTTATTTGGCCTATATTTCGGGTGCTCTCTGGTGTTGATCTTTCTTGGTATCTGGTGTTTACTGCACTCGACAAGATTTCCCTGAACTGCCGTTGAACTGTAGGAAAAACATTTATTGCGGCTATGAATTCAATATATATTATATTTTATATTATGTGTGAATTTTATTAATTTAATATGTGTTTGACTAGGTGGAAAATGTATATTTTTGACAAGGTTAAAAAACTGGCTAAGACATGCCATCATTTTTAATTATAGATTAATATAAAAACAATTTAAAAATTAAGGAAAAAAACCTCCTGATTAAAAACGGTTCTTACCCTTTCAACTTTGAAAAAAAATACTTAAGCTATAGATTTTTTCCTTCCACACTCATCCCATTTTATTGAGAACCCGTCAACATTTTGCTCACATCATAAAATATAGTTAAGTGAAAAAAACTTGAGAGATTTCTCAGTCAAACTATTGGAGGATGATTCACGCACAAGTGACGCTATATCCACTTTCAATGCTAACGACACAAACTGCATTTCATTTTCATTTAAATGCCTCTCCTCCAATTTAATTTTTTATTTTATTTACTTTTTGGTTGGGGAGGCCAAGGCTTAGATTTTTAGTATTCCACAGGCGACAATAAAAACTGCACTGAGCAAAGTGAAGTGGATTTTTAAAAGGCTAACCAGAGCTCATTCCCGAAAGAAATAAAGCATGAATTTATGGGTAATATTGCCCTCGAGCGTGTTATCTCCTCAGACCCCGATCGGTACTGTCGACTTATCAACGCTGAAAAATAAAAATCCCATTTTTTTTTATAGTTTTCCAGTTATTGAAACTAAGTTCGGCGCTACATTCCATTTACATTTATAAATATATATTTATATTTATGTACTGGGTCTGGGAGCGGTGTTAAAGAACCCGATAAGATTGCACACTTATTCCAGCGAAGTGCCAGAAGTTGTCGCAGAAAGCGGTAACCATATACATAGGTTGGTATATGTACATATATAGTATAGTTCGATAGCCAAGGCAATACTTACTTGCCAAGGTGATAAGCGAATTGCTGGCAAACTTGGCGTTATGCAAGACCTTCCATTGGATTAGGTTCCATAAATATTTCCACCTGGCAGTTGTTTGTGTTATAAACCTTTTATTCAAACATTCCCAAGCCGCTGATTGCCGTGTGATTCCCCTCCTTTTGTTATTTATTAAAAATCCCACCGAAAGGTAAACACTTCCTGGGTGGAAAAAGGAAAGCTATTTAGAACTTCACCCAAGCTTCTTTGATATCCGATTGCAATTGAAAATTGTCTGTTTATTTGTAGAGTGCAGGAAAAGTAGCATCGTTGCATTATCTTGAATTTATAGTAGTTCAAAGGGAGTGTCGAGTCTTTCATCTATTAGGACTTGGGGTAAACAATGCCCGACCAGGTCCTCACCCTCTTTTTAACCTTGTGCAGAGGGGCCCTGATAAGCTCCTATCAAAATAGAGCCAATTGAAGTCGAAGATAAGCATTTGTGATACCGGAACGGAAACCAAATCCATTTACATAACGGCACCTTTGCTTCGATTTGATGGCCAGCTTTCTGCCGGTGTTTTTCCCTCTTTTCCACGCTATATAAACTCTTGGTTAATGTGCAAATTCTCGGAAGAAAAGCATAAACCATTGGAACGGCCTGTGTTGCCTGAAACGACCTGGAGAGCCCATCGTCTGGAGAGAGTCCAGAGTCTAGACGACGCCGTTCCCGGTTTGTTTATCCAGAGCCGCGGCAATGTTTGTCATTCGCATTGCAATAACTTCTACTACTTGGAGCTGCTGCAGTCCACAATCCACTGGCATCTGCATTTCGTTTACACAATTCTTTAGCGGTCGGCGTTCGTTCTGCTCCTGTTAATTGATTTGCGTCTGACTTTTCTCTCTCGGCTGTAAATTGAAGTTAATTCGAAGGCGTGCCAAGGAGGCACCGGGCCAAGATGCAATTGCGCATTACGCAAAATGGAAAATGGAAAGTCTATCGTTGAAAAGGCTTTGTGGAAAATTATGCAGATGGTCAGAGGAAGGCGGCATTGATGGGGGAATCTTCCCCAGAATGCTGAGATGCTACAGCTGGTGAGGTTTCCCATCACAGCTATTATTGGCCGCGGTTCAAGAAATTAGCAAAGCAGACTTGACTTGACCTATCCGCACACACATGATATTCCCAGACATGAAGGCTTTTATATAATTATTTTATGTTTCCCTTTTGCCAACGGAAGTGGAAAGTGAATAGGAAAAAGGAAAGGAAGTTCGCTAGATATAGAATGATATTTGTACATACTTTTTTAAGCTTTTTATATATCTTAAGCATGATTTAAGAACTCAAACAAGTTGTTATAGATATTTATTATTATTATCCCCTCAAGTGACTTGCTTGCTAAGTTCAATGCTATCTTTATATGCTTTCATTCTAAATTCAATTAGATATCAGAAAATCCCCAAAACAAACCCCATAAAAGCGTATAAAAACATTGACCCAGTAAATAGCCAAGCCAAGCCAAGTCAAGCCTCTTGTTGACCAATTTATATGACGTCAGATGCCCCTGAAAATGCACTGTTGGCTTATTGATTTTCTCCGGCGTCTGGTGTGAAGTGCGATTTGCTGAATTCTGAATGATTCATCGGGCGGAGGAGGAGCGGGTACTATTCAATGGCTATATGCAAATTCCGCTTATAGAACAGACAACAACGCTGAGTCAGGCGTTAACTGGTTTAGCACTCGAAGCCGACAATTTGTTTATTGATACAAGCTTAAATTGAGTAATATTAGATGCCTTTGCCATGTGCTCAGGGTATCAGATGACTCAGAGTGATGTAAATTAGTAAAATTAATAGTAAAAGTAATACCAATTGTTGCTGGAATTTTGTTTACTATATATATTCAGGGTACAACCAACGCCTGCCGATTTACTTGTTTTCTCTTTTTGCTGTTATCTTGATTACGTCATGGCTCGACCGGCGGCAATGCATAAAGAAAGACATTCACAGTCAGCGACAAATCGTTATAATGAATTATATATACATATGTACATATATACCCGAAGTTTATGAAGTGCGCGAAAGAATGAACATGAGAATGTGCGAAGCCAGCCAGAAGACTTTAAATCATGGCTATGTTTTGGGAAAGGGGGTTTGGTTTCCTTCAAAAAAGGGGATACCAAAATCATGTGCTTTGCACTTGAGTATATAAAAGAATGTAAATAATCTTTGGTGAAACATGCACACCACAAGTTTTGGGAATGATAAGCTTTTTGTGGTTTTTTATGGGAGCTATGAGTCAGTTTTTCACAAGATAAGGCATTTATAATTCGCAGACAGGAATAGGAAATAAATTTTGATATATTACTCTGGCATTTGAAATAAAAGATATAAATAAATACAAATATATAAGGCAGATTTTGTTTGACTTTTGAGAATATTTATAAGATAAGATATTCTTAATAATATTCAAAGTCTAATACTTTAAATAGGTCGCCTTTACAAAGTCAAACACATATTTTTAAACTGCCTAATTTGTATTATTTTATAAAATTAAGGTAATTTGAGATCTTGTCAACTTATTTATTCAAAATAAATCGTTCTCCACCATATAAAAGATACAATGACCCCTTTTATCCCTACCAAAATCTTTGCAGATTTATTGTCAAACATCAAGAACTGATTGAACTTCCAATCACAAACCATTCAAGTCCAGTTTTTTTTTCTTTTTTGACAATTACTTGCTTGAAAATTTCTATAGCCCAGTCTGGCCTCCGCAGAAGGCAAGTGGAAAGTCATGCGGGGCCTTAAACAATTTTTGACGTTATGTCAATCATGCGCCCCGTGGGCGATCCTCCACGCCCACGCCAAAGCACTCGCTCCCTTCCGCCGGTGTCCATATGCGACAAATGGTGGCGGAACTCTTCTGGGGGGGAAATCGTAGAAATGGAAACTTTTTATTTTCAGCTTTGGTTTTCTATTTCTTATTTTCGCTAAGAGGCTTGCTGCCTGCCCTTTTGCCACAAAGCTGCTGACCCATTGGCGGCATGCTAAACGCTTTCTTGGACACCATCATCATCGGCATGGAGTTCACTAGTTCAGCGTTTAGTCATTTGTCGCCTGTCACTATTTTGACCCAGATGTCGCCGGCGGAGAAGCGTCTGAAAAGCCAGCCGCCGTCTATAAATAAGCACTGAAAAGTTAAGTAAAAACATGTGTGCTCCGAGAGAGTCTCTCCGACCCAAGCCAGCAGCCAAAACATAAATACAAACAAATGCGCGTATTAAGTGTATTGTTTTAATCGCCTTTCCAGACTCTCCTCTCATTTCGGACTAACAAAAACTGCGCTGGCTTAGCTTGGTTTTGTTTCAACAATTTCTCCGTTTGCTTTGTCTGTTAATTTTCTGCTTTAATTTTGTGTTTTTCTGTTGTGCGTTTTTTGGGAAAACACTCCACTCCGTCCAGCTCCAACGTTTTGTAATAACTTGTTGCACAGTCTGGGGCTGGACTTGGCTTATGTGGCGGCTCATCTGGGTGTAATTTGTAGCTGGTAATGGCTTATGGTGTAACTCTTACTTTCGGGGCAGTCTCTGGCCGGGCCGGGGCCAGGTCTCCGGTGAATTGTTGAAAGTAATTTGCATTTAACTTCACGCGAATTTCAAATGAGTTCACTGGGGGAGTATTACAAATTAACTTTAGTTTTGGGTACTTTTTAAGTGGATTAAGTAAACAATTAGGTAACTAAAACTAGGGATTTAATATCAAGTTTCTTACTAAGTAAATAAGTAAATTCTTAGCACCCACCTGTAAATCCCTAGACTTTATGAAATTGTTAGATAAAATCTATAGACCCTGACTTACTTCCCTATAACTTTTTTATAATACACTTGAGACATTTTTCCCACTAAAGTTCGATTAGATAACCTCAACGATAGGTACATAGTTTGTCTTGGAAAACTATCAAAAAACATAATCTATATATTCTCACAAAAACCCCTACTCATACCTGATAGAAATGACTGCCAGCCTATCTATTAGTAACTATAATATTCACAAAGTTTGTCAGTTTTGTAAACAATCAAATAGCATTCTATGTGCGCCCCCATTTCTCTTCTCTCTCATTGTCTATCCAGCCAAAGTGACCCACTTACCGAAACTGAATGCATTTTATTAACACAACAAACTGTAGACCCAATCTTTTGGCGCCTTACAAATGGAACACAAAATAGATGCCTCTATATACAGATACATATATAGCTTATGGAGACTATAGACAGTAGAGATTCCATAGCAGTCAATCAAAATTTGATCCAGATCAATTAAACTCTGATCGCTGCGTCTCTCGGGGTGCAGCAGGTATATCGTATAAACCCGTATCTCAGCGGTTGTTAGGAAAACCATTTCCGAATCGAAAGCCACAGGCGCCAACCATGGGCGGTGGGCACCCTACCAGGCCACCTGATCTGGGGGAAAACCATTTATTTTAGTCTAAAATCGAAAATCTATTTCGTAATCATCGACGGAAAATGCATTTACAAACACCATCTCCCATTACTCTTTCGCAGGTTCCAAGTTGGTTCCATCTACACATACATCGGCGAGGTGTGCGTCTCGATGAATCCCTACAGACAGATGAATATCTATGGCCCGGAGACGATCCGCAAGTACAAGGGCAGGGAGCTGTTCGAGAATGCTCCGCATGTGTTTGCCATTGCCGATGCCGCTTACAGAGTGCTCAAGCAGCGCCAGCAGGACACCTGTATCCTGATTTCAGGAGAATCTGGAGCCGGAAAAACGGAGGCCTCGAAGATCATCATGAAGTACATAGCGGCGGTGACGAATGCCCAGGGACAGAATGAGATTGAGAGGTAAATATTGGAACTTTTAATTGATAGGACTTTCAATATAAATAAATAAAAATGAATAGAAAAGAAGTTTAAGGGTCATAAATAGTTATTAACTTTGTACTAATGAAAGTAGGAAGTAATCTTAAAGACTTAAGAAAAACGTCTTAATTAGGAACTAGAATCAAAATAAACTCTAAGTTTCACATAGCATAGCACCCTCTTAATCAAAATTCCTGAACTGACAGTTTGCACTGATTATATAGTAAATTAGTTTATCAATTTAGTCCCCCGGCACCCTGCTATATGCATGCCTAGGTTGATGGACGACCGGCTTCCAGCGTTATCACAATACTGTGAACCAGACAATGGGAACCAAACCTCGATCTATAACATGTCAGTTTGCCGGGAAAAAGTCACTTACCGTTGCCATTGTTTCGCCATGCAAATCATGCGACATGGAATTTCCATCGAGAGAGTCTGGATGTTGGTACTATAGCCTTCTAATTAAGCATAGGCCAAGGCTTTGCCATCCCCAGATATATAGAATAGTCGCTCACATGGTCGTCGCGTGACCCATGACCCCCGCCAGTGACATCATATGGTCAACAGCTTAAGTTGTCAAATTAATTGCCCCACTAATTGCCTTCCCAGGGACCTTCTTTTTATCACTTGGGTGTAGTTTAAGGTGCCCCATAAAATCGCTCAGACCCAGCTAAGCGGCCAAGCCCCCAACTCAACACAATGGCCATCTAAATTGCCAATTTTTAGTGCCTCGAATGAAATTTAAAATGACATTTACTATGGTTTCGCCGAGGGGGAATTAAGGGCGAGTGCCATTTTCCAAATTACTTTTTCTACAGGGAAACAAAAGAGCTTTTAAGTGAGCATTTATGGAATTTGATTGTGTTTTTTTAATTATGTCGATTTGATTTTAATTGCGCATTTCTTAGGGTCTTCCAGTTAAAAATAAAACATTATTAATATGAGCAAAACATTCCTCTAGTGAGGCGATTACTTATTTCTTGGAAAGGCATTTAAAGTTTATATTTGGAAATTTATTACATTTGTCATCCTACTAATGAATAATCCCTTTAATATAAATTTGTAATCTTGGCTTTCAGAGTCAAGAACGTACTCATCCAGAGCAACGCGATCCTGGAGACCTTCGGCAATGCCAAGACGAATCGCAACGACAACTCCAGCCGCTTTGGCAAGTACATGGACATTGAGTTCGACTACAAGGCGGATCCGGTGGGTGGCATCATCACCAACTACTTGCTGGAGAAGTCGCGAGTGGTGCAGCAGCAGCCTGGGGAGCGCAATTTCCACAGTTTCTATCAGGTGAGTGTATGGTAAATGTATAGCCAGGCAGCTATTCGTGTGTGGCACGAATATTTACCCAAGTGAGTCAGCGTGACGCGTGCCAGGTGACGAAAGCTGGACGGGATGGGAAAGGTGCCTAGAAATGGGGATGGGGTGTGTCAGTGGGGCGTCAATTACTCGGGGGTGTCAGGTTGTTAGTTTTTCGGCTGTTGTTGGTCTTGGCCTTTGGGTTTTTCGGACATTTATTGTCGCTGGTTTTTGTGGGCCTGGCCTTTCCCTGGCCCCACTGCTGTGTAAACACTATTTTGTTTTTTAGATGAGCGCCAAAGCAATTTGAGACAGTTTTATTGGGAAATAATATAAATTGTAGTACAGTTTATTTTGGTTATTTGAAATTACATTTCTTAGATTTTTTCTTTTCATCTGGTAATAGAAAATTGAGGCGAAATATATATTAATAGGGTTTTATTAAATATATGGCAATGTCACAGAAACCTCTCTGGCTTTTAAATAAAGTAAAAAGGTACCCAAAAGCAGTCAAAATGTCTGTTTTGGCTTCTATTAGTGCAAATATAATAATAGTAACAGAAACTGTAAAAATTAAACCAATGGAAAATGTGATTAAATAAGGTCAATAGAAAATCTTAGGGTCTCAGATTTATTTATTTATTTTTACTTACTTTTGGTCTTCATTTCAAATGATTTGGTAACTATTCTTCTTCGATCAATAACATTTGTCACTTTAAAGTTCCCAAGTCAACAATTTTGATAAAATTATTTGCTTAGTAAATGGCAAAACTTCTGGGAAAGTCCACTGTGACACAACTTGTACTTAAATAAATAAACAACAAAGAATTATATCAAAACTAATAAGATTTTTGCTTCAATTAAAACAAAAGCAATTAATAAAATTTAATTACTTGCTCTGACAGTGTCAAATAAATTTACCATATATTTTCCACCGACTCTGGTCTCTGCAAATGGATGATATCATTCTGGAAATGATAACGAAGGCGTACCCCTAGGACTCATCATCCAATAAACCAGAAAAACAGATCGCGTCACATAGTACGAGGCCTGCGCACACACCTACAGTTGAAAGCCCACCCATTTTTCAAGTCAATTCAAAGGTGTTGAGGTGCTAATTGATTGCTATTTCCGATCGAGCTAAAGGTATTTGATCAATTCAGAGCTCATTTAGCACATTTATCATCTGGCAGGAGGCACTTCATCAAATTGAGTTAAGAGCAAGTGTTTGGATCTGGTTTTTGCCAGACTTCTGGGTGATATTTATTTTGGACTCTTTCCTAAACAGTTGGTGGTGTTTATTTTTAAATTGACTTAAAATAAATATTGTGCCACATTGTGGAATGCTTGGGCCTAAGGAAAGTGCCTGCTGCATTGGTCATAAATTTCCAGGTTTGGCCAAGACATAATTTATGACTACCTAAAGGTACTTCCTGCTTGCAGTAAGAACTCTCTTCAAATAAACAATACTTGTACCTGTGCTCAGGTGCTGATAAGTATGTAGATGTTTATTGATTATTCATTTTATGTCTTGCTCAACTGATAAAAAAGTTAAGAAATATAGAAGGGGCTATCTAGAATGATATAATCGACGGAAATGTTTTTCATGCGATATCATTGCAAAATAGGTATTATTAGTTAGTGTTTCATTAAAATAATGATTCTAGCTTAACTTTATCTAAAGTGTTGACCCTATTTTCCTGCAAACCTCTGGAATTTCTGGCACCACAATTAAGTTAAATGGCAAACTGCCAAACCCAATTAAAAGCGGAAATTCAATTATAGTTAAAGCCTCAACTAATTGTCTGCTGTGCTAAATATTCGGGAATATATAGTCATGCAGCAAATTCTGAATATATGTAAAAATAGTTTGAAGACCTTAATTAATACCGCCTCCTTCTCCTTCTATATTTCAGCTACTCCGCGGTGCCAATGACAACGAACTTCGGCAATATGAACTCCAAAAGGAGACGGGCAAGTACCATTACTTGAACCAGGGCAGCATGGACATTCTCACAGAGAAGTCTGACTACAAGGGCACTTGCAATGCCTTCAAGACGCTGGGTTTCTCGGCGGATGAAGTGCAGACTATTTGGCGAACTGTGGCCGCCATTCTCCACCTGGGAAATGTGGAGTTTCAGAGTGAGTTCCTCGGAAAACTCTTCTTTATTGAAATTGTATTCATTTATTGTTCGTATTCACAGCCATTGAAGACGAGCTGGTGATCACCAATAAGCAGCATTTGCAGTCCACCGCCAAGCTCCTCCAGGTTACTGAATCCGAGCTCTCCACAGCGCTGACCAAGCGCGTCATTGCCGCTGGTGGTAATGTCATGCAGAAGGATCACAATGCCACACAGGCGGAGTACGGCAAGGATGCATTGGCCAAGGCCATCTATGATCGTCTGTTCACCTGGATCATCTCGCGCATCAATCGGGCAATCCTTTTCCGCGGCAGCAAGACCCAGGCTAGGTTCAACTCCGTCATTGGAGTGCTGGACATCTATGGCTTCGAGATTTTTGATTCGAACAGCTTTGAACAGTTCTGCATCAACTATTGCAATGAGAAGCTGCAGCAGCTCTTTATTGGTAAGGAAATCCCTCTTACAATTAAGGAGTAAGGCTGATATTAATAGAGTAATCCCTTCCAGAACTGGTGCTTAAGCAGGAGCAGGAGGAGTACCAACGTGAGGGCATCGAGTGGACCAACATTGACTATTTCAACAACAAGATCATTTGTGATCTCGTCGAGCAACCGCACAAGGGCATCATTGCCATCATGGACGAGGCCTGTCTCAGCGTGGGCAAGGTCACCGACGACACCCTGCTGGGTGCCATGGATAAGAACCTGAGCAAGCATCCTCATTACACGAGCCGCCAGCTGAAACCCACCGACAAGGAGCTGAAGCATCGCGAGGACTTCCGCATCACCCACTATGCCGGCGATGTGATTTACAATATCAATGGCTTCATCGAGAAGAACAAGGACACGCTGTATCAGGACTTCAAGCGACTGCTACACAACTCCAAGGATGCCAATTTGAGTGAGATGTGGCCCGAGGGTGCCCAGGACATTAAGAAGACCACCAAGAGGCCGCTCACTGCTGGCACTCTGTTCCAGCGTTCCATGGCCGACCTGGTAGTGACGCTGCTAAAGAAAGAACCCTTCTATGTGCGCTGCATCAAGCCCAATGACATCAAGAGCTCGACGGTGTTCGATGAGGAGCGAGTGCAGCACCAGGTGCGCTACCTTGGCCTCCTGGAGAACGTGCGGGTGCGTCGCGCTGGCTTTGTGAACCGCCAGCGTTACGACAAGTTCCTGTTGCGCTACAAAATGATCTCGCACTACACCTGGCCCAACTTCCGGTCGGGCAGCGAACGCGACGGCGTCCGAGTGCTCATCGAGGAGAAGGGCTTCGCCCAGGACGTCAAATACGGTCACACGAAGATCTTCATCCGCTCGCCTCGCACCTTGTTCGCCTTGGAGCAGCAGCGCAACGAGATGATCCCACACATTGTGATCCTCCTCCAGAAGCGGGTGCGAGGATGGATCGCCAGGAGGAACTACAAGAAGATGAAGGCAGCCATTGCCATTATGCGGGCATACAAGACATACAAGCTGCGCAGCTACGTCCAGGACCTGGCCAATCGCTTCCGCAATGCCAAGCAGATGCGCGACTACGGCAAGAGCATCCAGTGGCCACAGCCGCCGCTTGCTGGGCGCAAGGCGGAGGCCAAGCTGCATCGCATGTTTGATTTCTGGCGTGCTTACATGATCCTGCGCAAGTATCCACGCAGCGAGTGGCCCCAGCTCCGGCTGCAGATCATTGCCGCCACTGCTCTGGCAGGCCGGAGACCCTACTGGGGTCAGCAGCGTCGCTGGTTGGGCGACTATCTGGCCAACTCGCAGGATAACAGCGGCTACGATGCCTACTCCACCAATGTGCGGAATATGAAGAACCAATTGGCCAGTGCCAATGCCAATGGGGCGGAATCCTTCCGCCAGGTGCTGTTCTCCGGCTTTGTGAAGAAATTCAACAGGCATAACAAGCAGGCGGATCGTGCCTTCATCGTCACCGATACAACTATTTACAAGCTGGACGGGATCAAGAAGAAGTTCCGCAACCTGCAGAGATCTATTGGGATAAGAGAGGTGGGCTTAGGATAAGTGTGAAGGATGCATATCCCTTTATCAACCTTATTTAAATCTTTTATCTCCTGCAGTTAACTTCCATTAGCATAACGCCTGGACGGGATCAACTGGTGGTCTTCCACTCGCCCAAGAACAATGACTTGGTGTTCTCCCTGCAGGGTGAACACACCACCTTGAAGGAAGATCGCATTGGTGAGCTGGTGGGCATTGTTTGCAAGAAGTACCATGAGTAAGTTTCCGCCTTAAAAAAAACCCCCCCGCTTCCTGACCTGACTAATGCTTAATCTTCCACAGCATCACTGGCACCGAGCTAAGGGTGAATGTGAGCAACAACATAGCCTGCCGACTGGGCGACAAGGCCCGCACCATTGTAGTGGAGGCGGCGTCCAATGTGGAGATACCCAACTTCCGTCATAATGCCGGCAACATTATCTTCGAGGTGCCAGCGTCGTATTGCGTTTGAGTAGGGAGTGGAGATTGATACCACCGCCTGTATTGTAAATTATGGAACCCCCTTAGGCTTAAGATGATTTTTTACTTGGACAAATCCACTCTGTGTATACCCCGTCGTGCCTTCTGCCCACTCACCCGCTTTTTATGTAGTTGTTAAACGTCCTCTTCTAGTTAGTCCCATCTATATGTTCCGTGTCTTCGATAGCAGGAAGTGATTGATTGATTGATTGATAGATTGTGTAATTTTGTAAATTTTTTCTATTACTATAAGTCGATATATATTTATTTACCGCGTCCATGTGAGAGAGTGGCCCTGGCTGGCAGACAACAAAAGCGAAAACGAAAAGTATTAAATGTACTTTGTGCATTTTTTGTTCACAGCACACACCAGAAATATTATATTTTCTAAAATAAATAATCAACGAGAAACGTTTTGTACTTAAAGTGTGCCATTTGCAAATAATAATATTTATATAATGTTTATGAAATAAAATGTGTAATCTTTGTACTTGAAAAGTAGCCCATGAGTTTGAATTCCTCTCATTTCCAGACCCTAGAGCCTAGGCCCTTCCCTATTTCAGTCGAACTTCTCAGCTAGAACAAGCTACATATATTTTTGGAACGAACAAATTTAGAAAACGAAATTTATTTTATTTATTTTTGTTTACCCAAAAAGGCATGGAGGGTTCTTTGGAGTCCTGGCATCAGACTCTACCTCGTTCGTCCAAGCCGGCCCACACCACAGATATATATAATTGGGGCGATATAAACAGCCTTTTTGAGGACCAGGTCCAGGTGGAGAAGTCTAAAGTGAATAATCTCCGTCGCTTAAAAAAACCAAAGTTAAAGCGGCTCAGCAAAAGATTGAAAGCAAGCGTCTTCACCGCACTGTCCCAGACGAAAAAAACCAGTGGCAAGGACATGAAGTTAACACTGGGGAAACACGGTATTACGGCGAAGCGCCTGCTCCAGAAAACTCCGTTAATGAAGGCCCAAAGAGGTGCCACCAACACACAGAAATAAACGTCTCTCTCATCTGCATATAAGATCCTCCTAGCCCCAGTATCATTCATACGCATTTCGTTTGGGGCGAATCGAAAGTGTATTGGCAGAGACCGAAATAAAGTGCACATGGCTCGCCGCCGATTGATAAAAGATAAAAATAAAGAGATCAGCGGTCTCGGTCCTCCGCTCTTCCGTTGCGGAATGTTCAATTCGCTCGCATTCGCTTGTAAATTCTCGAGGGGAACGGCACGCGTGCATCGATCGGTGGGCCTCAAGGTGATTACATAAAGTGAGCAGAAAATCCACCCCAGAGAGACCATGCAGAAGGCCATCAAGAAGGAGCTTAGCTTCTCCCTGGACACCCTGGAGCGTTACCGGGCGAAGTACGGACGCAGTGCATCGCTGGACACAAATGGCGGCATTGCTGTGGCAGCCCTCACAGATGGGGGGGAGCCGGTGACGGCAGCCTCATCGCCGCCAGCCCCTCCGCCTCCTAGTGTCTTCACCAAGTCCTACTCGCCGCCAAAGCTAACCAAACTCCAGGAGTTGCAGCAGAAGAAGGAGGCCTATCTGAGGGCCAAGGAGCATGAGAGGGAAATGGAGCAGCTGCAGCGCACGGAGCGACGGACAGCCACATCCACAAATGGCTTGGATGCACCCAAACCCAAAACGGGCAGTCCCACAAAGACTTCTCCCACTCCCAATGGTACTTCAACAGCTGCTGCTGCGGCAGCCACAAAGTCCTCCAGTCCGGCGGGCTACTCCAACTGGTCTAACCACCATGCAACTCTCTGCTCCCAGCCCTGGGTGGCCATTTCGGAGCTGATGTACTTCTGCGACAAGTACGAGTTCACCACCCTGAGCACGCGCGATCTAAGGACACACCAGGAGATCGTGGCCGAGGTGCGGGCCCTGCTGTCGGGCAAGGCGCCCTTCGATCAGCGCACCCGGTTTCCCGGCAACATCCACGATCCGGAGAACCTGTGGGTATGCATTGGTCGCTGTGCCAGCGTGGAGTACCATCTGCAGCGCATCATCAGCATCTTCCGGAAGCCACTAAACCAGCTAACGCCCGATAAGCAGCGAACGGTGCGCCAGAACTTCCACCTGGCGGTGAGCGAGCTCCGGCTGGACATCTCGGCGCGGATAAGCGAGGTGCGCTTGTACGATCGCTTGGTCTTTGAGCGTGAGTTCCGGCTGGAGTGGCAGGAGGCGGAGGCCTAACGAGGAGAAAGGAATCATGGTCAGTGTGGTGGACAGTAACGTTTATTGCAAACTCTTCGCGCGGTGAAAAAAAACGGTTACAAAAATACACTTGGACACGGGAGACGGGCACGGGTGCTTGGAGTACATAGCGTGCTCCTCCATATACCTTTTTCAGCTACATATATATAGTACATATTTCACAAAATCTAGACCGTGTGTGGTGGATTGCTCTCTCAACAATTGCTCGCGTAACTAAATCTAAAGGCCGCCGGCGGGGGGGACAGGTGGAATCGGGTCACATAGCCCGAGCCTGTCCTCAGATCAAGGCGCAACTTATGGCTTACAAACATTTCTATATATATGTACACATAATGTTAACGTTAAAATAAAGCACTTTTGTGTGTGTGGTTGCTAGTGATAGAGAGTTGGTGGTGCGAGTGGTGCTTAAACAACTAGCGGAAGATACAAGAGCTCCTCCAGGATGCCACCTGACCTCAGTGGGTCTTTGGTTAAACGTGCGTTTAGTCAACATCAACAACATCTAGGTATGTAAGTGCGAAATGACGGGGAAGGACCTGCCTCCCTAGCAAAACTTGAGCTTCATCTTGCTCGTCTTGGGCACGTTGCGGATGGTAAGGGAAATGCGTGGCGATCGGCGGACCAGGTGATCGCCAATCTTGTAGGTGTTCTCGCACAGATCATAGTTGCAAATGCGATCGCAGAGCACATCCTCGTTGTTCTCCGCTATGGAGTGCAGATAGTCGCTGTACAGAGTGTCCTTCAGGATAAGCAGACTGCGCGGTTCTAGCAGCAGCTTGAAGAGCACCTCACGGGGAGCCGCCTGTTGATCCTCCTCCGTTTCCCGCTTTGCAAACTCCAGGACAGTGTGCGACCCGCACGAGATCGTCGATATAATAGGATAGAAGAGCGGCCCGTCCGTGTGGGGCAGGATGCCCTGACCGGGCAGATACTCATTGACCAGCACATGGTTGGCATTCTGCGGCGACTCGAAGACGCCCAGATTGTTTACCTTGTCCACGTAGGTCTGCAGCCACTCGGGTATCTCCTCGGCAATCATGCCATTGGGATGCGGGATGCCGCCATAGTTGACCAGCCGCCGGTTGAGCAGCTGGGTCCAGCGCGGCTTGGGCGTACGCTCAATGTGGCTGAGGATGCGCTGCTCCTCCTCGGATGTGATGAAGTTAGGAATGTACATGACAGTCGGTGGGCACTGCCAATGGTTAAAACGGGTTATCATTGCTTGGTTCTTGGCTATTTTTTTGACCTTACCTTGCGCACTTCGAAGCCCGTGAAGTCCATGTCTACGGCTAATTAAACGGACTTGCTACGCTAAAGCTAAAGCTACTGTTATTGCTAATCAATATTTTGTTTGGGCTTTCGATTTCATTTCCAGCTGATTTCGAAAGCTAGAGTTGCCACCAAAGAAAACAATTTAATTGTAATTCGGTCACATTGTGTCGCCGCGTTAAAAAATCTTAGCTATGAAAAGGTATTTTCTCTTTTTATTTTTAAAATTTTAATTTAACAACAAAAGAAACAAAACCACCTTTGAGGTTTTACATTTTTAAATAACGTCTGAGCTTTTGTTTAGATTCCCGCTCTATCGATATACCAAATTCCGATACACTGTTTCCGATAGCTGTCCAGCCGCCCATCCCTATTACGTGCAAAAACATTGCCCACGTAGATCAACTAAAATTTACTTAATAAAATCGTAATTTAGCCTTGGAGGAGAAACGTCTCCTAACAAATGCTTGCAGGATGAGTGTAGTGGACCAACTGAGCGCCCTGGACATAGGCACAAATGGACAGGTCGACGAGACCCTACAGAGAATAGCTGAAGAGGAGGTACGGTTCACACGCAATGTCAACAATAATCCGCATAAAATAAAAATGTTTTTACTTCTTCTACAGGCCAAAGTCAACGAGAAACTGGAAGCTTTGCTGGCCAAACAATGTCAGATAGAGTCGAAAATGAGTGGCATTGGGCGATCCCTGACGTTGCTTTACACCGTGGACAGTGATTCCAGCAAATTGAATGCACAAATTGTAAACACCGCCCAGTTGGCCGAGTCTGTAAGCGCCAAGGTACGCCGGCTGGATTTGGCCAGGTGCCGAGCCTCCGAGTGCCAGCAGCGGGTCCACGACCTGATCGACCTCCACCTGTGCAGCCAGGGCGTGGTGAAGGCCATTGGCGAGGAAGACTATGAGAAGAGTGCCACGCACATTGCTCGCTTCCTGGCTATGGATCAGCAGCTTCTGCGGCGCACGGCTGACGATGTCCAGGGCTCTATAACGTCGGTGAGCGATGCGGTCAAGACGCTGGAGGATGCCACGGAGAAGACACGGGTGCTCATCGCTAAGCGATTCGACGAGGCCGTCAAAAGCGATGATTTGGCTTCGGTGGAGAGATTCTTTAAGATATTTCCGCTTATAGGCTGTCATCGCATTGGCATTGAGAAGTTTTCCACATACATTTGCCAGAAGCTGTCGGCTAAGGCGCAGAAGGAGCTACGAAATGCCCAGGATATAGCCAAGGCCGAATCCAGGCTGCAGTTGGCGTACGCTGATCGCTTGACTGCCATTCTGGAGAATTTTGCACGAGTCGTGGAGGTGAATCAGCCCATAATTGAAGCTTTCTATGGCCAAGCGTAGGTGTTACTTACCTGTAAAGTTAAAATCAATTAATTTCTATGGGTTTCCTTAGCTCTGCCTCCCTGATTGATATGGTGGCCATACTGCAGCATGAATGCGATGCTGAGGTCAAGAACCTGCTGATGGAGTTCAACAAGAACCGGCAAATTCAGTACCGCAGCAAGCAAGTGAATGAATCCACACAGAGGAGCGCTGCAGGCGGCAGCAGTGTGGGAAGCAACAGCATTCAGGCCTTGGGGCATTATAGAAAACCCTCTGGTGGTTCCGTGGACAAGCTTAATCCCAAGGAAATCGATGCCATCATTGCTGAGATCACCGTGATGCACGCCAGAGTGGAGCTGTACTTCAGATTCATGCGGCGTCGGATGCAGGTAAGTAGAAAGAAACCGGCATTTAAGGCCATTACTTAAGCTGTTCTGGCAGGTTCATATAGAGACTTGCGTGCCCGAGAAGGAACAAATGGGGATAATGGAGCGCTATGAGAAGATAATGAAAAACTCAGATTTGCGCCGCCAAATGCAAGAGATTCTGAGCATCTATTTGCTGCTTGAAAGGTATGTGTTTCTCTAAGGTTATAAATAGCAACAACTTAGTATATATATAATTTGAATTAACAGATATTTCATGGAAGAAAGCGTCCTGAAAGCCATCGGCCTGGATGCCTATGAGCCCGGACAGCAGTGCTCCTCCATGGTGGACGATGTCTTCTTTATACTTCGCAAATCCATACGCCGTGCATTGACCACACAGTCCATCAATGGAACCTGTGCCGTCATCAATAATGTGGCCGCCTGTCTGGACGGTGACTTTGTGGCGGCTCTAAAGGCGCCCCTGAAAAATGGTTATCCATCGGGCTACATAGACCTGGCCCAGGCCTACAATGCCATTCAGACGACCCTGCAACAGGGCAAATTACATTCCAGTGATGCCGATAGAGTTCGTGGCAATTTCCTTGTCCAACTAAACAACGCCGATGTCTCCACCGAGTATATCGAGACTCTGTGGCAGACGATGGAGCAGGAAATTGCTGGTACATTTCCACAAACCTCGCCGGTGGAGCGACAATTGCTGGACAGCTGCCTCACAGAACTGAAGGCTGTGCGGGATACCCTGAAGGCCACTGTTGACTTTGGCATGCAGCAACTCAGGTCCAGTGTTATCAAGCCGCGACTCAATCCCTGGATTAATCAGTTCTTGAATTATAGCCACAATTTGAATGAGGTGAGGTAACTGTAAATTATTTAAAAATTCTTTTCAAACTGTATTATTTGGCAGGAGGAATTGGCTGCCTACGAGGCTGGCGAGACTTTCGTTCAGTTTTTCATTGTGCAATTGGATGGGCTGCTGAATTCCTTCAAGAGCTCCCTTAGTCCCAGGAACTACGATGCCCTGGTCAGTATTCTAGCCACCGAAGTAACAATTCAATTGGAAAGGGCTATAAAGAAAATTAGCTTCAATAGAGTGAGTATTTCAATCAAATAATCAAATAATTTAAAAATAAATACATATATATATTTTATAATATAATATAAATATAACCATATTCATATTATATTCATATAATTTATCTTAGCTGGGCGGCCTGGTGCTCGATCAAGAGGTCCGCGCCTTGGGTAGTTACCTAACAGGCGCCACATCCTGGTCTGTACGAGATAAAATGACGCGCATCTCTCAAATAGCCACGCTTTTGAATCTGGACAAGATTTCAGAGCTCTCCGAGTACTGGAATCCCGAGAATAACAAGGAAATGTCCACCTGGCACTTGACGCCGAACGAAGTTCGCACATTTTTAACCTTAAGGTAAATATATATATTTATTCACTTTTCATATCTTCACTTTTAACACTTTTTTAATGGTACTTTTACAGGAGCGACTTTCGTATAGAAGACATCAAACGGCTGCAGCTTTAGGCTCTTTGGTCAGACGGGCAGTGATGCTGGCTAAACCAATGATTAAAGTCCAATCGCAGCAGCAGCTGGGAGAGCGGACCCAGGCAAGATGAAGTCCTTATGTCCACAAGCAGTTGAATAAGGCTGGCAATTTGTACACCAAATCTATAAAAACAAAGTTTATTTATTGGAGCCTTATAATAAATATATAAAAAATCCAATAATGCTTACTCTCTTTCAAGTCGCACGACCTCCTCTGTGATATCTTCCGTTCTGTCCTTTGAGTGCGTCATGTGTATGAATTTCTCGCATATGCTAAAAAGCTTCAGAATTGTGCCGTAAATGGGATTCGCTTGGGTTTGGCAAGCGGTTATATTTAGGTGAGCGTCTTTAGTGTCCGAAAGCAGGAAACATTGCGACAGCACATTCGCCAGGAAGATCGTGTGCGCTCTTTGGATTTCCTCGAAATCCGACCTGCTCCGTATCACATTCATGAATATCTCAAACTGACCTGTAAGTAGATTTGTCATGAATGCACTTCCAGGGGCAAGCTACTCACATTCAAGCACATCCACCTGGATATAATACTGCAAATTGTTCAAAAAGAAGAGCAGATGATTGCGGAGATTCATGACCCTGATGTTAGTGCCGCCGGACTCGGCCTTTTCCGTCCACGTCTGCCTGGCCCACACTCGCTGCATTTGGTACTGAAGCCCGCGGATTATGAGCAAGAAGCGAAAGATTTTATTGTAACGCTCAATGGCTTTCGGTGAGAACAACAAATTCAAGGGCCATTCGTAGATGTATTTCAAGTGCATAGATTGCAGAACCTGAAAATCGTAGCTCTCATCGGGCTCCTCGCTGTTTCTCAGACTGCTGAGGGAGAAGTTCTCTAGGTCATCCGTGATTCGCAGTCCAGTGGCGGCAAGCTGCAAGGAATTCATTCAGTAAAAAATAGGAAAAATAAAAAAATTAGTCGTTAAGCAAGCTCACCTCAAACGCTCGGGTGTAGTTTCTCGAACGCATTTCCGTATTGATATCAAAATTGCCATACAGCTGCGAGAAAAACTCCAAGAAAAACTCTCCGCGGCCCAGCAAATAGAAATCCTTTAGCAAACCCATTTGACGCTCCAAATCCACTTCGTTGATTGCAATTTCTGAGAGCCGCATGCTTACAAATTTCTTGATGTCGTTCACAACTTGCTCGATGCGGAAAACATTGATCTTATCGTCGTTGCTGAGGTCTTGTATTGTCTTGAAGAACTCCGACTCGCGGCCGTTCCACAGCTCATAGATATCCTCGCGTGACATGTCATTTAGTTCCACCGCCATTTGATCCATTTTGTTCTTGCTCTTGGGATTTCGTCCCATCTTAAAGACGAGCACAGTTTGACCCACGAAGAGAACTTTCTCGGCACTAATGATGGACAGAAAGCCGGGCAACTGCTTCATATTGATTTCATATTGCCAGATGTAGTCCTCAGTGGTTTGCTCGGCACTCTGGTAAATATTTGATATTGTTATTAAAGTAAAATGTGATGGNGGGGGGGGGGGGGGACTCTTACCAAAATAAAGCTTTGCGTGGATTTGCTGCAAGTGCTGGCCTGTCCGGATTCCAAGGGAATGAAATTGATGAAAAACTCCATGTGAATGTCATCGATCACGCCAAAGAGCATCCAGTGAGCCAGGCTTGAATAAAAGGCATACTTGACAGGCTTGATAACTCTATAAGAAACACAAACTTTCATTAATTGATTTAACACTTAAAACTTTAATTTGAAACTTGCTTTTGGACCACTTTCTCTAGCTGCGGGTCTCCATGCTCGGACTGCTGGTGCAGGTTGTGCAACAGGGCACAGCCTCTTAACTTCATCACCTTAACTTCCATGATGAGCTTCCGCACCAACATCAGCATGGGCAGCTTGCTCCGCAGGGCGTTGTGCACATAGGAAAGCGAGTTGCGCTTGGTTTTGCGACAATCCGCTTCCAGGCGGACTATCTCCTGGTAAGACTCCTCCAAGGCACTCTCGATGCCCTTGACAAAGTTCAGCATGTAAAAGCCATGTGAAAGATCTGCAAAACACACTTAGTATTACTTTAATCTGAGAGAGTTTAACCATATGTTCCTTATACCTTCGAAATCTGCATTGCTGTTCGATTCCTCACTCTGAACAGGCTTACTACTGTGTACTTGTGTAAACTCAACCACCTCGTGATACACATTCATGATGTTGAGAATGCCCATAAAGATTTCCGTCTCGCAAGGATGGAAAAAGTGCTCAACAGCGGTGGTGTCCTGCAAGAAACCAAAGTTTGGTGTTGGTAAAGGTCAATTTCTAACGTTTTAAGCTTACCAAAAACTGCTTAACACCTCGCCCTTCCCGGCTGCTGCTCAAACAAGCCAGCAACAAGTCGTGTATCATTTTGGTAAAAACTTATTTGCCGAAGTTCTTCTTGAATTGTTTTCTGCATTTGCGCCAGATGTCCAACAGCGATGGCACTTCGCGGAATTGATGGACCTAAAGCTATCGATTTATCGATAGACATCAGAGGGGCTCTGTTCACGTTGCGAATTTAAAAATTCCATATGTTTCTTTATTATTTATTTGAAATAATAATTTAATATAATATATATAACCCACAGAGATATACTGGTATTGAGAAAGTTTCTTTGAGCAGCTGAAATTTCTTCCGGGTTTTTGTCCCGACTGGTAGCAAAATTTCGTAATTCTCTTTTGTTTTTGCTTCCTTTATACGTTTCCACATTTTGACCATTCTTAAAAAATATTAATTTAGGTACATGGGTCACTAAAAATTCCTTGCATATTTGCATTCCTGCCCTACAGTCGTACTCCGCTATACACACTTTTGTATCATTTATCAAGTCTGAGGCCAGCTCAAGCCATATGGGACGGAAGACAGTACAGTAGATGCAACTTGATGAATAAAACTTGACAAAAAAATTGCCATTGGCTATACGAGAGTGAAAATTGTGCCATTCCAGTCTTAGAACTTTCCCAAATTCGCATTTTTCTGCGTTTTCACTTTCATTTTTGACTTGTTTATTAGGAAAAGCAAAATAACTTTCGGAATCTCTAATATTTCTAGGTCCTCCAAGATGAGCGGGTTTTATATTTACAATTGCATTGTAATGCAACTGGTGATTTTGCGGAAATACCAAGGGCAAAGCTAGAACTAAGCTAAGTAATCCTATCATGTTTTAGATAATTTATTATAGTCAATTTTACAGTGTCAAGTAAATCAATGATAGAAAGAGATGTTAAAAAGTGGAAAAACCTTTTATTAATTTACAACTCTTCGTAATTAATTTGCGTTTTACAAGCCCATTCAGGAAGCTCTGTCTTGTACTCCCAGTTGAGGCCCTGTAAATGGGTTGGGACCATTATTAAATAATTTTTTAAAATAAACAGACTGTAAATTTACCTTGTATTTCCAAGCATGCAAGTACATTATCAGATCTTTTTCTTCGGGTTCCCTATAATTAAGCTTGCACTCGTGACAATGCGGATCCGTGGTAGACTTTTTGAGATCATAAGATCTGTCCGGTTCCTCATGGCAGGTTTGTGTAGAAGCCTATTAAGGATCAGTATTAGTATTATTTATAAACGATAAAAAGTAAAACTTACATCAGCATTTTGTTCCTTTACTGAAACCGCCATCACAGACTCAGCCTTGATTTCTCTTTGTACTTTATTATCTGTGGTACTCCTTATTTCTTCCTTGATTTCTCCCTCAACGCCTAACCAATTTTCAGCATTATGTATGCTAATCAAATTATTTATCAGCTGCTCGTCACTTATTCCACCAATGTCGCCTCCCTTACCCTTTAACGGACCAAATACTTCATGGTTGTACAAGGGATCATTGGAAATGGGATAACCTGTAGAGAAAATATATTTTTAGAAACTAAGACTGGCTTTGGTAAAGGCTTTACTTACCCAAATATTGTAAATGCACTCGTATTTGATGCATCCGGCCTGTGAGCGGTTTGCAGTGAACAATGCTGCAGTCGCCATCCTCGCCAATTCGTTGAAAAGTGGTCTTACAGTCCTTGCCCTTGGGCGAGACCCTACAAACACCAATTTTGTAGCTAACCACGTCAATCGGTTCACTGCATTCAACAATGCCGCTAAGGGGATTTTAAATATGAGTACTTTTTGATATTATTTCTATAAAGAAAAGTCTTATACCACTTACTCGGGAAAACGTCCCTCTACTCTACACACGTATTCCTTCTTCACTTGTCTCGTTCGAATTTGCTGCTCCAATTCCCGGGCCTTATCCGCGGTGCGTCCAAATAAAAGCAAACCAGAGGTGAGTCTATCCAATCGATGTATGGTTCTTAGGTTTTTCAGATTGTACTCCTTGGCCAGTATGAAAACCACAGTATTGTGTCTATAGCGACCACAAGGATGAACCTTAAAGAAACCACAATTTATTAGGTATATAAATAAAGGAAAAGGAAATTTCCATTTGTTAAATATTAACAGATTTAACTTTTAAATTTAATTTGGAAATAAAATTAAAGTTACAATTTATTAAATATTTAATACTTACTGGTATCGACGCCGGCTTATTTACCACCACAATATCCTTATCCATATACACTATCTTGATGGGCTGTGAAGTAACAGGGACTTCGTGTCTATAAAATGTGCGGCAAATGTGTGCATATTTAAATGAAATCTCTCTCTACAAACACTTACCTGTGAACCACATTGGCCAGCAGATCGTTATGTTTGATTTTATAGTCCTTGGGAACCTTCTCGTTATTCACCGTCAACTTCCCGGCCTCCAAACTGCGTTCGTATTCTTCGGGCGGTGCAGCCCGGAACTCACGAACAAAGACATCGAGTATCTTTTCGTCAACCCAGCGTCCTTTGGCGAATGTTGTGAAGGTGAAGAAATAAGGATAAACCTTTCTAAGGCCTGATTAAAAGAAGAAATTGGTTTAAATAACTAAAGGCCTGAGTTTTTAGCTTTGTTAGTTTACCATTTTCAAAGTAATACGATGTCTCGTCGTATCTTTCGTCACTAAAACCGGGTCGCTTGGTTTTGCGATCCTTGTCGTCATCTAACTTAGCCTTTTTCGCATTAACTTCATCCTCCGTAGAATTCGCCTTTCGTTTTTCCGCTACAGATGGTTCTTCAGTTAGTTCTTTTGCTAGTGAAACCTGCAGAAGTTAATTAATATTTCATTGAACATTAAAGATGTCTTTTTATTGAAAACCGCATAGCCATCTAATGGACAAAAATCCCATCAGCTTATCACACGTGTTTAGAAGCTGCCTTGTTTCTGGTGTTTTTGTTAGCCAACAATTTCTTCTTTTCTTCTTTTGGCTGCCTAAGCATAATTATCACACAGTCTCTGTGTATTTTCCCTTAAAAAGAGCAACCGAACAGGACAAAATTTGCATCGAACCAGCAGTATTCTTGTTGGCAAATTGTCTACCAGAAAACAGGCGCCAGCCAGAACGTAAATATAAACAAAACTACCAAAAAGAAAACAGGTAACAAGTATTAGATTTAATATTGCTTTAAGAAATCTCTTGCTTTATAATATGGAGGAAAGCTTTAAAAATTCCACATCCTGTGACCAAAAGACTGCCCACAGGTTTTATCATTAAAACTCTTTAGGCCTTCTTAGAGGGATTTCCTTCATTTCCTTACTGCATCCATTATCCTTTATTCTCCACCAGGTTTCTTTCTTTCTTTTTTTTTTTAATGTGTGTGTTTACATGGTATTGTAAGAATTATAAAAACGACGGGGCCCAAAAGGCGCATCGTGGAAACAATGAGGACCACACTTAGATACCACTCGAAAGCAGGAGGCACTGACACTAATAATTGCGGAAACATCACGACCAGCTAGGTAACAGCAGCAGCCAACCAACTTGACAAAAGTGTAGCTCGTTAGGAAACCACTGCGAGACTACACTAGAGACCCAACCCAAACCAAGCCCGCCGCAGAGGCCTCCGAAAAGGCCGCCGTGTCGTCGAGAGAGAACTAATTATGACAAATCCGCGGTGAAATATAAGTACGGGAAAGGTAAGTCTGTCGTCCAGTTGGTTCCCAAACATAACTTAACTTCTTGCGTGGATAAACACCACACAACACATACCACACACCCTCCACGTCCTGTATTTATTATGCAAATCCAAACATCGCAGACCCTCGTGTTACGATTTATTGATCAAATACATGGTTTAATTAACACGAAAAAGAAATTTGAATGTGCCCGAGTCATCAGGCATAAACTGCAGCTGAGTAATAGCTGGAGGAACGGAAGGGACGAGATGCCTGCCTTAAAGCCATTTGCCACTGTCACGTACGGTGGTGAGCTGGTGAGGTGGTTTGCCAACAAACAAAGAGCCCGAAACTTGTATGCCTTTGGTTTTTGTGGGCCATTAAGGGTTTTGTCTAAAATCTGGTTTTTGTTGCACATCTTCTTCTAAGCAGAGTCCTAAATTTTTAAGAATATACTGACGCCTAAGGGTGGCTTTAAATTTCTATGCAGGCAACGGACGAGAACGTTGACTCTGCAGGCAGACTGCAGCAACAGCAGTCTCGTTTATTGGGGCATTTTTGTGCCTCAAAGTCTCGTAAAAGAAGTTTAAGTCTTCAGGTGTGATTTGTTCCACCTTTCCTTACAAGTTTATATCCATTTTTATGACTCTCAAAACATTGGACTAAGGAAATAAAAGTGAAAATACGCGTAGTTCGATGGGACTATGTAGGAAAGGGTTGCTGAAAAAACATTATAGTTATTAGTCTTGAATACTTTTTTTTTAGGAATTTGTACAACGAAAATTGTTTACTTAACTCTTTTAAAGGGTCTATTTAACTTAATATAACTGAAATTATCCTACATTTTATGCATTATTCAAACCCTAGAATTCACCACTGTTGTTGGCTTCAAACAACAAACAAACTTGTGGGGCGAACATGTTTGTCAAACAACTTTTGGCCCTTCAAAAAAGCTAAGACGTTTATAAACAATGTACCTTTTTTTTAAATTAAGAAAAATACATTATTCTATACATTATCTTATTATTTTCTATTAGTTAAAAAAATGTCGTAGTAGTGTTAAAGAAAGTTTTTAAATAATTTAATAGATGTTGCTTATCAAATAAAAATATTGCCAACTTTTAGAAGACGTTTTAATGGATTCAAAAAATATGAGCAATTTCCATTGGCATCCGCAAAACTAATTAATATAAAGAAAAGCTAATATAGCAAATATAACATGCATATATAAAATCTAACAAGGACCCCAGTTTGAACTTGATCAAATTTCTCATAACGTAGAAGCAATCTGTTCAAATTGATTAAGAATTCGCTCTTAATTATTTGCTAAAATTATTTGCAGCAAATTGCATTTGCGTGTGTCCCTGATTAGCTTTTTAATTAAGTTTTAAGTGTGCGATTGGAGGAGAGCTGCTGCATTGAAATTTCCCTCGACACCAATAATACTGCATAAGTGAGGACACGGAAACCACAACACATTGGCGAACATTGGAACGGAACGGACCCCGACTAAATTGTTTTGGGTATTCGATATTCCCCCAAGATAAATATGCCCTTCTACTGGCTGCGAATCGGTCAAAGCTCTAGCTGCTCACCCCCCTTGAATTCCTTCCGCGACAAAATGTGTAAACAATTGTAAATTAATAATGCAATTTCTCTGGAATAGGAATAATATGAAACAGGAGCATTCTGTTTAATGTTTTTTTAATGTGTTTTTGAATGACATATATTCTATTTTTTAGGTAAAACCTAACTAT
>JAEIIL010022371.1:0-36519 GCA_018905715.1 Drosophila lini
TGATAAAAAATATTTAACAAATATTTAACAAATATTTAATGAATTAATACTTTGAATACTTTATACTTTTTGTTTAATTTATAATGTACAAAATAGTGTTATTTCTATCATCTTTCTCAGTGCCCTTGATGACTGCTCATAACCGACTTTCCACTGGCATTCATCTGCACGCATTTTCCCAAATTTTTTTTTTTTTCTTCTCATTTCTTTGGGTTGAAAAGTTTTTCTATTTACCCGACTTCTGTATGCTTTGAGACTTCGCTAGTATTCTGGCAACTTCCGCACTCGCTGAGAACAACAAATGAAGCTTCCCAAAAACTTAAGTTTTCTTCTTGTTCAACTTTATTCTGCCTCAATTTCGCTATTAATTGGCAAACACCATTGAAGCCGCTTGTTCCCGTTCTCATTTCCCAGTTCCCAACTCTTCTTTCAGCCAAGAACTACACTGGTTTGTCATGTTTTGCCCCAGGGAATTGGTCAGAGTAACCGCTACTTTGCAACAAATTGACAACTATACTATATATTTCGAATAAAATTTAATTTTCTGGCTAGTTGGAGGAACAGTGCCCGTACCCTTTGGCTGGGTTTATTCATGCACAACGGTCTGGCTTTCACTTGATAAACTCCCAGTAGAAGTTGAGGTCTATTCAACTTGAAGTACATTTATTTGTACAGCTTGCGGACATTCCTGGTAATTCAAATGGGTCAGAAACGAAACTGAAAGAGCATTTTCTACGAAATTTCTTGTACGAAACATTTTAGCTCTAAAAACTATAAGTTTTAGGGAGCAATTATTTTGTATTTTTAAACTGCTGGATATTTTTTATCTTTGTTTAAAAGGATGCTAGATTAGATGCAATTTAAGTAAATAAAATAAATACTTGATAAACGTTTTGCATATTTTTTGTTTACCTTTTTAATCCCTTTCCATTGAATACTTTATAATTAAATAATCCATATTTTTTATTTTAATTAATTTAATAAACTTATTTAATCATTTTTCCCAGGTAAATCACATTTGTTAAGCATTTTATAATTTAATTTTTGTTTTTCCTGAGAAACTTTTAATAAAAATTTACAAACTAAATTCTTAATTCTTTGTAGCAACTGGGGAAATATAATTAAATGTCTGCAAATTAGTAATATCCAACTAAACCACTATGGTTGCCTTGACATTTGTTGCATTTAATTTCAGCCACAGACTAGTTGACATGCATCAAGCAGTTGCAGTTAATGAAATACCTATTTGAAACTTTAATTAAATTCAATAAGCCTGACAAAGACACACTTTTCAGTTAGTCTCAGAGCCAACAGTATCATTTATTAAGTGCACTTATGTGTTGCTAATAATTCCTAATGAAATTCCAACAAAATCGTATTGAAATAATTCAACAAATCCTAGTTACAAATGTGTAACATGCACATAATTGAGTCGCTGCAAATTAATTGCCCGGCTAAAGCTGCACATGATTTTGCATTCAAATGTTAAGATTAATCACTGTCAACTAAATGCGAACAAATATATAAAAATTGAATAGATACTTAAGTGTCCAAGGCATGGCCTGGCGCTTAGTAATTGCGCAATCGCAACGCGATACTCACTCAAACTACTTTGCCATGACGGTGTGAATTGCAATTGCAATTCAAATTGAATATCTTGCACTCGAAAATGGAAAAATGGAAATTGAAATTACACTACGGACTGAGTTCGGTGTCGCAGGGGGGGAAAAAGTGTTAAACAAGTGTTGGGTGAGCACTTTGACACGAACAAATTTCACTTGTGACCAAGACTTTGATTAACAATCTTGGTCAGGGTATTGGTTTCTTGTCTTGATGAGTATCTTTAAAATTTACACAGAAATTTATTTATTTTTTGGTCTTGAATTTCGCTGTATTGTTAGTTTGGTGTAATCCTTAAATTTTGTTAAGTTTATAATTTTTATAAATTTTTGTAGCACTTCTTTTTCCTGTTGGGATTTTGGTGACAATTTTTACGCTTTTGCCAACACGATTTTATGATTTTTTGGGCCACGCAGCGTTAAGAGTTTTCGCGTCTGGTTCATTCAAAATTTCGCATTGAACTGAATTTCTGTGCGGATTTTCCTGTTTGGGCTGCTGCTGCTGCTGATGTTGCTGCTGCTGCTGCTGTTGCTGGTATTGCTGTTGCTGTTGTTGCTGTTGTTGCTGGTGTGCCGACACGAAGGCACACGACACGAGCCACACAGCATGCTGCCATTGCCTGATTTCACTCCACAAAGCTCAGCCGGCTAAAAGAAGCCGCCAACTGAACAAGCCAAAAAAACCAGCAACAGCTGTTCTTTGTTTATGTTGCCGAACTAGTTTCGTGTCGCTGTTGCAGCTTATCAACATGCTGCTGTTGCTGTTGCTGCTGCTTAGGTGGATGTTGCTGCTGCTGCTGCTGCACTTGACCAGCTCTGATGCGGATACTGATTTCAAGTGGTTCAAGTGTTGAGTTAATATTTATAATACAGTTAGACAATTAATTATTAAAGGCCTACAAGCGACTTCGAGGTGGCCACTAAGTAAAGTAAAGGCAGCAACATGTTGCTCGTGTTTAAGGAAAGCTTAATGTTGAGCAACATTAGGCAAGCCGGAAGCTTTCTTATCAACTAGTTAGAGCCAGGAACATAAAGGTTATTTATTTTGATAACGGAAGGTATTTAAAAACATTTGCCTAATTTGTATGTCTTAAAATATATTTTTAAAATAATAAAATCTATGTATATAGGGACATTAATTCAAATTTTAAAATTTTATAAATATATAAAAATATAAATAAAGATATATAAATAAATATATCAAATGATATCCTGTATTTATCAAATATCCAATCGGAACAGTCTTCGAAAAATATTTCAATCAGAAAACTGATTGAACGAAGACTGTTTTTCGACTTATTTAGACATGCATAATTAACTTTAGATAAATCTTTAAAATAACATTTTTAATACAAAATAAAATACCAATTAAACAATTGAATATTAATTAATATTTAAATAATATAATTAACTTAACTTGACTTAATTAACTTAATAAATAAATAATCAAGAAAAACAATCCCCTCACCCACTATTTATCCCCTTTTTAAATTGCATCACTATGTTTATGACTTTAATTGATTTAACTGAAGTGCAGCAAAAACGAAATTCTGCTGACCCAAATACCAAGAAATTGTATTTTTATTTCATTCAGTTTCCTGGGCGATGAGCTAAAACAAAAGAGGCAACACGAAACCCAGTGATCTACAAAATATTAACGAAAAAGATAAAGAATCGTTCTGTTCAGAATTCATGACAAAAAGCCATCAAAATTCTGAAAAATAATCATCAACAATCGAAAGTCGAGTCAGAACGATTTTTTATTGAAAAGTCGAAAAAAAAAACCAAAACAAAACAAAGTGACAGCAGCTGCATTTCGATTCGAATCGCGAAATTTTTGTTGCAAACTATAGGCAGCATCGCGTAAATAAGCAAATTTATTTGTACAATATCTGTTGAGGCAATTTATTTCGCTGTAGCATTTATTTATTATGAACATTTTGTCATAAACCAAACGAGAGAGAGAGAGTGAGAGGCGCTCATCGTCATGTTCGTCTGTCAACGGGGAGTGCTTTAAAATATAAATATAAACAACAATAAATAGCTCTTAAATTAAGCAAATGAATAGGCATAAAATTATTTACTCGTTGGCGAAAATATATATGTATATAAACCAGAACGAATGGAAACCCCTCAAGTGTATGATTCTCAAATGCTCTTTCTCAAGAAACCAACAAGTTTTTAACAATTTGAACAAACTTATTAGCTCTCGAGACATTTTACAAATAATTAAAAATAGAAATAGAATTCTTCAAGTGACGTTTTTTGGGTGGGCTGCGGGAAAAACGTCTTGAAGATCTTGCCGACAGACGACAAATTTATGCGTTTGCAACGCTCACTTGCCTTTTAATTGGCCTTGCAGTGTGCAATTAAAGTAAAGAAAAAATACTTGTAAGAATAAAGCAGAAATTTTCCCATTTCATGTGGCTTTTAAATACTCAAACAGCAATTTGTTGCTGGCCAACACGTGGCCAGAGTTCGTTTGATTTATCTGCGCCGCGGGCTAAACTTTCTTGGGTGATAAATTTCTTGGAAGTGTCGCCTTAAGCTTGTCTAATGCCGCGGCACATCCAAATTTATGATTCCGAAAATGCTAATGACTAATATTCGTTTCGAATGGCTCACGTTTCGTGTGAATCTGCTTTTATAATTTTTTTTCTGGTCATAATTTTGGTAAAGCGGCCAAGGTGGAGCACCTAGAACTAGTCTTTATAATGATGGTAAGGCAGAAGTGTGGCTATATTGCCATTGCCAATACCAATATCATTGCCATTTAGCGAGGATTTTAATGGAAAAAGCACTCAAGTACTTAGTGGCCGCTTTTCAGGGAAATTTCTAGAAAATAAACCTGGTACAACCTTCCTTGGTTCAATATACACTGACACAAATCCCCTTCAAGGTGGCAGACAACCAAGGGGAAAGGACTTTGTGGTCAACCGCAGGCATACAAGGCTGGCCAAAACAATAAGTTATTGAAGCTGTTGACTGTTGTGTCGGCACTTTATGGCCCATGCCCTAAACATTTAACCACACACACAAGGCACACGAATGTTTAATGAGCTGTACTTGAGGTCACTTAAGGGGGGCTGCCACCCCTAAATTAAAATTATCCCAACAGATCTCAAACCCGCTCGTAATAGGTTTGTTTGCGGCTTATCGCATGCAACAGATTGTCAACAGAAGAATTATCTGCAATGCAGAAGGAGGCTAATAGCTCCTGCAGTGGCTAGTGGCCTCCAGGCACACGCGTCGTATGCGCAATTTGCATAATGAGCACATGAGGAAAGGAGTCGTCGTCGTCGTCGTTGTCGACGTTGTCGTCGAAGGAGGTCTGGGCTTGGAATATTCATGCCTTGGGTTTCCCGTTTCAAGGCACAAACAGATGACCCAATTTTTAAAGGGTCCTTCAGCGCCTTATTGAGCCCTAGTCCGAGCTGCTTTTCCCTTTATACCCACTTTATATCTTAAGTGTCTGTAACCTGAGGCTGAGCGGTCTATTTTGAGCAGTCCAGACATGGACTTTTGGCTTTGGGCCTTAAAGCTAGTTGTTGGATACTTAAGAATTCAGACTGCGTGGCCTCGCCGAGGATACTCTACTCTTAACACCCAAAGGTTCAAAGGTAAATAATCGGATAAATATTTGTAATAATTTTGAGGAACGTGCCAAGGGGGAGAAATTCAGACCACTTCCATGCCAAAAGCCACTGACAGCCCGCAATCAAATGCAGCTCATTAGCATTTGATTTGGCGTCGGAATCAAACAAATATTTCCGGCAAAGCGAGCAAACATTGAACCGCCCAAAGTCTGCGGCCTTTGGTCTGTGTCATTGCCATTTGCCATCGTTGAGTTTCTGCTGCTCCTCCTCCTCACCTATTTGCCATTTGCGGTTAGTTGAGCGGCAAAGTGTAAACAAATCGGCGGGAAATCTCTCACCAGCAGCGATGCCATGCCGCCGCGATGCCATGAATAATGAATAATGAGCCGTGCCGAATGTGAGGTGTGAAAATCAATCGCGCGAATGTGTAATCAATTGAAATAAGTTTTGAGTCCATTAAGCTATCAATGCTTAAACAGTGTATACATTCGATTTTAAATCAATTGGAGGTAGTTCTTCAAGAAACATAGAGACATAAAAAAACCCCTTCTCCTAAATTCTATCAATATCTTAAATTATTTTCTCTCAATCTTTATACCTTACCCATCAAGTTGGCTCTGTAAAATACCTCTCATCGTTTTCCAAACTCTCTCCACTCATTTAGCTAAGTTTCCCAAAACAGCAAACATACATAAATGTAAAACATTCCGTAAAATATACAATTTATACATTTTTCTTTGCATTTCCACACAGTTATTATTGATTAAAAGACGCGCCCGGCAAAGATTGTTACCCTCGAGAGCTAGTATTTCGAGGATACCCAAAGCAACCGCATTATTTCGATGAGAATGGTGCGCCCCATTCGTCGCAAGGGGATCGAGGAGGTGTATGGCTCCAAGATGGACACCCTACGTCCGGTCAAGTCTGTGATGGTGACACATGCAGCAGGTATGAACAAGACAGCCAGAACAGCGGTTGGAGGAGGTGCAGCCGGTGGTAGTGGTGCACCCGGTGGGGGAATTATTAGTAGCCGGCAAACGGAGCAGCGTCCCCAGCGTAGTTTTGTGACCGAAAACGACTATTACATCACCACCAATCTGCCGATGACGGCCAACAATTTGCGAAACGCCAACGCCACCGCATCCCAGATGATGCCGTCGCCTTACAACGCCATATCCTCGCGGCGCAACAACTTGGCTATCAAGGCCAGCGCCCGTCAGCCGCAGATGGCCAAGGTGCCGCACTTTGCTCCGCCCGAGAACAAGGTGAACAATAGCATCTACACTATGGCCAAGCCGAAGGAAAGCCACCGCCACGGCAAATGCCACACTCAGCGGAGCAACTATGCGCTGAACGATTGCGTCGATTTCTCCGACAAGGAGCTGATGGGAAACCAAGCCCAAAGCCACAACCACCATCACCAGCACAACCATGGCCACCAGATGCAGTTGACCCAGAATATGGCAGTGCAGCATCCGATGCAGCATCAGCTGCACCAGCAGCAGATGTCCCACAACAGTCACAACAAGCAGCAGCAGCAGCTACGTCACCAGCCGTACCTGCAGCCGCCACAGCAGCATCCACATCCGCATCCCCATCAGAAGCACTCGCGTGGACGTGGTCAGCTTAACCCGACCAGCAAGGCGCACGTGAGTATTGCCGATGACGATGACGAGAAGGAGGACGATCCCGAGGAGTTCTTCGAGCTGATACGCCAGACCGTACAGAAGGCCGTTGGGGTGGGTAAAGCATCAAGGAGTCCTTCTTCCTTCCTTAACACACATATCCTCTTCCTTTAGAATACCATTTCAGATGCTCTGTTAAAGAACTTCAGGGATCTAGGCCAAAAAGTCGATAGGTTCTCCGGCGAACTAAAGCAGACCAACGAGCAGTTGGAGAAGCTGCAGGAAATGGTCACCAGCAGTAGGTCTTCCCTTAAACTCCTCAGAGCTTCTTAAATTCATTTCCTTATCCTCCCCCCAGAGGTAATCTACTACGGCGAGGAGAACTCGCGTCACTTCCGGTATCTGTGCATGAAATCCGAGTACGACAAGATGTTCTATCAGCACCAATCCATGATGGCCGGCAATCCCACACCGGAAATGGTCAGTGCCTCAAAGGCAAATCTCAACGAAGCCGCCTCGCAGGCTTCCAATCTTGGCTGCAAGCCATCGCAGACCCTAAAGCATGCCGGCGTGAAGGTGTCGAAGAACCAATCCAAAATGTTCACCAGGCGAGACTTGAGCGAAATGCTGAAGCCCCAGACTTCGTACCATAATAAACCCAAGCAGCAGCTGCAGAAGGTAATGGCAGAGCCCCGCAAGACTTGCTCGGACCAGAGTCTCACAGCCAAGTCCTCGGAGATGGGCATGCGTGAGGTGCTGGGACAAATCCAACGCTTTTGCAACCAGATCCAGATGAATGATGGGAACAAGACGCAGCCCAATCTAGGGGATATCCTGGTGCCAAAGAAACAATCCAATGATGGACTATGTGAGTCAAAAGGCCTGATCGCATCTCGCAATATTGCCGGCTGTCAGGGTGACAAAAAGGGAGAGGACACTGAACTGGACACTCCCTTGGACAGCATGGATGAGTATGCGGGTATGGATGAGTTTCAATTCTCCTCGGAAGTCTCGTCCTGCAGCGACGACGATATGTATAACCCTAAGTATACCACCGGAGATGTAACCACCCGAGGTGCGGCTTTGGGAATGCGCAATCCGGCCAACAAGGGAGCCGGAGATGGACAGTAAATTAGATATATCTAATCTGCTGGAAACAAGGAATATTCCCAGCAATTTCAAGCTTTCAGCCTCCTTTTGGAGGCCACAAAATTGTATAATAACTTGGTTTTAAAATTTAGAATTCAGATCAAAAGCTATTTCACTAAATTTAGAAAACATCATCGAGGCTTATCAAAAGAAACAATAAAATTTGTTCAAAAATACAATAAATTCTCAAGGAAAATATGTTTAGGAATAAGAAAACCTGCTTAAAATTTATGATATTTTTACCCAGTTAAAACCTACCATAATTAGCTCTCTTTAACAACAAAAAAACACTCATAATAAGAAACTAACCTATTTGCTCTCTAGCAGTTTCAATCCCTGCTGAGTGTCACTAATAACTGCATATTATATTGACTGCATAAAAAAAAGCGAATAATAATAATAACAACCTGAGCTGGCACCGAAACAAGGCGCAACCCCTTTGAGCCCAGAGTCTAGTGGAAGCCAAGACCTAGCCCACCCCCTTTTAGCCACTACGTGTACCCTAAGCGGGTAGCTAACTAACCCGGTCGAAAGTGGCAGGCCTGCAGCTGCATTTTTATGGGCTTACGGCAGTCGCGGTTCTGTCAGTTCCTCCGCTCGCTCAGTTGGTCGAAACAGTTTAAAGAGTGAACGTGGCCCGGAGGCAATCTACTGGTGCGTGTGTGTCTAAAATTACAATTTAAAAATAGCCCAAAACCCCAGTGCAATCAAGGTTTTAATTTAAATATTCAACTTATGCAATGCCACCCTGGGCACTGACCGGGAATGACTTTTGCTGGCTTTTTCGCCTCAACTGCAGTTGCTTTGGACATTAATTAAAAGTGTTATGCAAAAAGACCAAAAACCCGGAAACAAGCTATGCGAATGTCAAAGCCCAAGGCCCAAGAATGTCTCTGTTTGCCTTTCAAGGATGCCCTTCTAGGGGAGGAAATTCAACTGAGAAAATTCTACAGAGTTTAAATGAGATAACCACAGCAGTGATAGCCAATATTTTGCATAAAACACAAAATAAAAGTTTGCCAAATTACAATTACTGCTCGTCACCTTTGACATGAAAAAGAGAAAAAAGGGGTGAAACCCAAAACTTTTCCCCAACGAGCTGGCTAATTGCAATGACCAATATTTAAACTGGCTACCACGAGGGTGGTATACATATTTATAATTATGGGAAAGCGAACACTCTAAACGAAAAACCACTCAATGCTGAGTGACAGTTTGAGCCAATAACCATAACAACCAGCGAGTGCCCGGCCTAAGCCAAGTTAGTCAAAACAAAACGGCCAAAACAGGTGCAATACGGTACGGTTTTCCCCTCGAGGGTGGGTTCCAAAGCAGCTGAAAAAATACAAAACCAACTAAAAGAGTCTGAAATAAACCAATAGAACATAATTGCATGGGCATTGCAAACCTGCTGCACCCGTTAATCAAATTGATTGTCCGCAGCGAGAGAACAAAAATAAAGCCTGTTATGTGCTGGACAAATATAAAACGAGAATCGCTTTAAATGACCCTAAACTCACTGAGGCGTTCAGCATTTTTTTCACCGAACCAAAAACTATTGTGGCCCAGACTGTCAGAGGGCTCGGAGTGCTGCGTGAATCTGTTTAATAAGTGCTTAGCATTAAATCAAAGAACTTGCCTTAAATAAATTCTATTGATTTTCCCGAAGTGCGAGAATATGAGAAAACAGAAAGACAGTACTTTGCACTGATAGTGATAGTGAGTGTGCAGTGTGTAGTGTGTAGTGTGCGGGGAAAATCACAAGGAAAATGAGCAAAATGGAAACTGTGCCAACCAACCAAAGTCGCCGTCTGTGTTAGTGTGACATTTTTTAATGCGATTAAAGTGCAACACTCTCCACGCAGTTGGCAAGGAAAAATGGCAAAAAGCTTAAAATAAAATTGTACCCATAACGATTCAGAGCCCTGTTCAATTGCTAATTTTCAACTCACAATTTTCTTTCTGTGTGTTTCCAGCGTGCTCTCATTTAAAATGCCACCAACTGTCCGTATATGTTGAAGGAAGAACTGCAAATATAATTGTAATTTTTTTTTGTTTAATTAAAAACCATTAAACGCAAGCCAAGGAAGGTCATGGCTTCGAGGCAGTCTGGCCGCAGGCAGCCATTACCATTGGGTGAGTACTCAGTAAACGATGTAAGGCCAAGGGAAAATGCACTGGCATAAGTGGAAACTGGACAATGGAAACCACTCAGCGGGGATTTCCTCTACTTATTCAGAGAATTCTACAAGTGAAGACGGCTTCTTGATTGACTCCTTCTTTCTGTGAAAAGGAACATTGAGAAAGTAGCCTATTATTGCGATTCCTTGTAAAAATCTCTACTTGAGTGTCTCTGGGAAGAGTTTTCTTAAGTAGTTTTATATTGAAAGAAAGCCATTGACAAACGATTTCATAAAAAAGTCATTGTTTGATTGCAAACTACACTTCATAAAATATTTCACAAATTACTCCACTCCTTTTCAGCCCTGCTATGTATCCTCATCGCTCTCCCCTGCATCTTGGAGTGCCAGGGCATAGAGGTGACATCACCGACCAAGAAGTCGGCTCCCCTACGCATAACCAAGCCACAGCCCACAAGTCAGCAGGTCAAGCCCAGCAGTATTACCACAAAGCCACCAACCACAACAGTGGCCATGGCCCCCACCACCAACGATGACGGAGCCTCCGGCTCCAGCTCCAGTGCCAGTTCGAGCTGGCACGATGGACAGCTGGCCCCGCTCATCTCGTCCACCACGGAAAGCAGCAGTAGCAGCAGCAGCAGCGATGGAACGAGCGACACTTTAGTGCCGGAGATATGTCTCAATGGCCTCCAGATAACCGTAGACAGTCCGGATGAGGGAACCGTGATACGGAAACAGGATGAGTTTGTGAAGATAATAGAAGGCGACGTGATGCTCAGTGTCCTGACCAAGGATCCCATCTCGGCGATGTTTGTTATCAATCGCCTCAATCAGGCAAACTTCTTAATGGCCGACTTTGAAATTGGTTTGTAACGGAGGCCTTAAGTTAATTTAAATTAAATTTAATTAAATTAACCCTGAATTCCAGGCATACGCGCCATCAACATTGACAACAACAGCTTGGCCGAGAACATACTCCTCCAGGAGGTTCAATTTATGCAACAGTGCACCGACTTCTCCATGGGCATCTTCATCGATCTGGACTTGTACAAGCAACTGGAGTCGGTGATTAAGGATCTCGAGTACAATATTTGGCCCATACCAGGCACCCGAGATCATCTGTTTCCCAAAGTTGCCCATTTGCTGCACCAAATGCCGTGGGGCGAGAAGATAGCCTCCGTGGAGATAGCCACCGAGACGCTGGACATGTACAATGACTTCATGGAGGCCGCTCGCCAGGAGCATATGTGCCTGATGCATTTCAAGAGTGATGAGAATGTGTACATACTGATTGGCAACAAGGTGGCCAGTCACTTTAAGGAAAACGGAACCCTGTTTGCAGTGCCCACCGATCGAACGGACGATGAGTTTCTGGCAGGTGAGTAAAAATGATACTTTTACGAAATACAGGATCTTTAAGGTTAATCTTTTAGATTTGCCCAACCGAGCCTTCATTCTGATGGAGAACGAGATTGATTTGAGCACCAGCACCGAACTGGACAGCTCTCACACCACCCTGGATGAGGTGCTGATAGGAAGGAGCATAGTCCCTTCGCGGGTTCTAAGCTTTGCTGGCTCCATTGTGGACCTGATGAACTGGCTGCGCGGCTCCCTGGCCAAGCACTGCCAGCGGGAGAGGGAGCTGTACTCGCTGAAGACTTGCTTCAACTTCCTGAACTTCATCGAGGATTGGAGGACATCCGAGTTTAGACAGGCTCATGATACCGCCGAGATCCTATCGCTCCTGGCCATGCGCAAGCTAGCCACAGCCATGAATTTTCAAATGTATCAGAAGAAGGTCCTGATGCTGGACAAGATCACAGGCGAGTCACGGACAGAGCTGCGTGAGATAGCATCGCAGAACTTTGTGACCAATGTGACCACTTACTACCACTACAACCGGGACAACCACACCAGCCTGGAGCTGAAGACCAAGTTCGGGCAGGTGTTCAACTGCCAGTACAGTGCCGGAGATAATCGACGATACCCCTTCCTTTTCGAGGGCGAATCCGTGATGTTCTGGCGCATCAAGATGGACACCTGGGTGGCAGCCGGACTTACAGCCGCCATACTCGGCCTGATTGCTACCCTGGCCATCCTGGTCTTTATTGTCGTTCGCATCTCGCTGGGCGATGTCTTCGAGGGCAACCCGGCCACTTCGATCTTGTTGCTGCTCTCGCTAATCCTGGTCTTCTGCTCCTTTGTGCCCTTCTCCATCGAGTATGTGGGTGAGCAGCGCAACTCGCATGTGACTCTGGAGGATGCCCAAACTTTGAACACGCTGTGCGCCGTGCGGGTCTTCGTGATGACCCTGGTCTACTGCTTTGTGTTCTCCCTGCTCCTCTGCCGGGCCGTGATGCTGGCTTCCATTGGCTCGGAAGGAGGCTTCCTGTCCCATGTCAATGGCTATATACAGGCGGTGATCTGTGCCTTCAGCGTTGTCGTCCAGGTGGGCATGTCGGTGCAGCTGCTCGTGGTGATGCACGTGGCCTCGGAGGCGGTGTCCTGTGAGAATATCTACTATGGCAGATGGCTGTGGGGCCTCCTGGCCTACGATTTCATCTTGCTGTGTTGTCTGGGCGCATTGATACCTTCTTTCTATCGCTCGCAGCGTAACTATCGCGAGGGCATACTTATTGTCATAGGAACCGTGCTCATCATGGTCATCTGGGTGGCCTGGATAGTCTTATCCCTCTTTGGAGATGAGTGGCGCGATGCTGCTATACCTTTGGGACTCCAGGCTTCCGGCTGGGCTGTGCTGGTGGGCATCCTGATACCACGCACCTTCCTCATTGTGCGGGGCATCGAGCGGTCGGACATTGCCCAGGCCCTGCCTTCGCTCACCTCGCTGGCCTTTGCCCAGAACAACCAGTACTCCTCGGAACAGGTGGGTTTTTTTTTAGCTTTTCTTTAAATTTGAAGCTTAAATATGGATGTTTCTCCTTGCAGAGTGTCTACGAGTGCGTGAATCCTGCCATGCGCCACTGCGCTCAGGATGAGGTTAACCACCAGTCGCCCAGTGAGATTCCCACGTTACCCCTGCGTGGCGGTGGCCCCCGACGCCAGCAGTTCTTTGCCAATCTCCGCCAGGCTAATGCCAATATCAATCCCCAGCGTCCTCCGCCTCGGCCCAAGCAGAGTCCTTCCCGTTCCTCGGTCTCCTCGCTGCCGCCCTCGCCCGAAAGCAACAAGATCACCAGGTTTTAGCCAGGTTTAAGCCAGGTTGTAGCCAGGTTTAAGCCAGGTTGTATCCAGGTTGTAGCCAGGTTGTAGCCAGGTTTTAACCATACTTAAGCCAGGTTTTCTAGATAACCCCACGATCCTGAGATCGTTCCTTGACCTGCGTGTGATGATGCGCATCTAGTCAACGCTCCAAGAACTCGTATTAAGCCTATTAATCCCTGACGAACCAAGATCTTAAGGAAGTTCAGATTATAATAATAACTATACCACAATTATATTAAAAATATCCAACAAAAACTATTTTTATTCGATGGTCAGCCTTGGGAAATTAACAATTATTTCTACCCTTTATCCCACTAAAACCGCTCCTGGGTTTTCTCTTCCCCGGAAAATCGAATTTCCCAGTCTGGTTTGTGCGCCAGCTAGACCTAAAAAGCTCTTCAAGCTTTCCGACTCTCTCTCTCTGATTTAAGCCATGATGGCTGGTCTATTCCCATAACTCTAATTGGCTGGGCAAACACGTGACAGAGCAAACAACGAACAACGCAGGGCCACAAGGAATTCATCTAAGGCTGAACAACAGCGACGACGACGACAATCATAGGACTCAATATCCTTGTGCGTCACGCGACATCGGACGCCGCCCGTCGTTTGTTTGGCCTTGGCCAGGGGCGTAGCAAGGATATGGGGGTGGTGCCTTAACTGTGGAGGACGCTGACGTCAGGGTGACACTGGCCGGGGCCGGGGCCGGGGCTCCCTCGCTCGACCATTGACCGTGGTACATGGACAAATGCGCAACAAGATATGGCATCTTGGCCGGCTTGAAAAAGCGAGGTTGCCGCAAAACTACCGACTACACGCGACCATTTCAAATGGCGCCGATTTCGCTGACAATGCCACGCGCCAAGCATTATGGCTATATACTGTGCACACACACATACATACTATATATACTATATAGTATGTATATACCGGGAACCTCAATAAAGTTATGCTTTGCCATGTAATCTCGCCCGAAAAGCCCCACCGAAAATCCTACCCTCTCGACAAAATGTATTGCATACTTTTTGGGTAGGCGCCGCGGCGTGGAAAGCGCTTTGTTTTCCGCGCTCTTTTCCCTGCAATGGCCGCCTGCCCGTTGGCATAATTTGCACTTCATTTGCCGACGACAAGAAGGAGAGCTCGCACAAGCACACGCAAAAAGGAAATGTCTTAGCCTGCCAAGGACACGGATAAGGATGAGCGCCAGTGGGTGTTGCGATTGCCGGCTGGCGATAGCCCAGCGAAATGGGTTTTGCTCCCTCCTTTTTTTATTTGTGTGTGTCCTTGCGTATGTTTTGGCATAATTTTCAGCACAGTTCTTGTGTAATTAAATTCAACGCTTCTGCTCGAGATTAGGGAATATTCAAATTATCCATCCGCCGCATAGGACTCCCCGCAACTCCTGGTCGTAATTGGGCATGTTAAGCAGCATATAATCATGGCCATCCCGGGGGATTTGCAGCTGGAGTGTGTGTGTGTGTGTGTGTGACACTTGACTGTCAAAAGCTGTGCTACGTGACATTATTAGCAATGCAGTCCTGCCTCTGCCGCATGTCCTTAGACAGCACGGCGTGCTGCCGGCCAGCGTTCAACGGGGCGCATGATTTATGACTATGACAGAACTAATGATGCCACATTCGTTAGAGACGCCGCCGCCGCCGCCGGGCCAGGCGTGTGGCACAGGGACACATCCATTTGCTCCTCTACATAACTATTTCCGAACTGCTGCTACTCGGGATATTTGTCCTTCCACTGAGATTCGACTTGCCGAAGTCAAATTTCGAGGCGTCACCGGCTGTGACGTTTCCCGGCCCACGCAAGCGATAACATTTGGCGAAACAAATCATAAAAGTCGCATCCACTTGTAAACTTATACTTGTAGTTCAATCTGCCACATGAAAAGTTCGTTCTTTTGTTGGAAACATGCCATAAAAAAGGAACCATTCCCCTGCGCTTGGCTTCTGAATGATTCAACAGAGTATCCAACGCTTCACAGTGACGACATCAACTCATCTACCGGTAAAAATCAGACATTATGGTTGGCGGGTTTACGCTGAAAGAAAAGTGTGGTAATAGTTGTGAATTATGCATAATGAAAATATTTTCTTTAAAATTTAGATTTTAAGCTGAATCTAAATTTTAAGTGAATTTTAGGAATATGAAAACTTATCTTAAAAACAAAGTTTTCATGAACTCACTATGATTTTTATAAAAAAAATTCTAGTAAACATTAAACAATGTAAATAAATATTTTTTTTTTTTAATATTTCAAGTAATCTTTTTCGGTGTAAATACATTTTGTTTTTTTGGGAATGCGTATGCGTATCTGCTCTGGCATGTCGCCAAATGTGCGCCACATCCTGCGACGACGACGACGACGACGACGACGTTTGCCATTTGCCTGTATTAGTCATGCGGCCCGAAAAAGACATGTGACGCTCGGGATCCCGAGATTCCACCACTCCGATATGCCATGCAGGAGGGCTTTTACTATGCGGGGGGGACGTTGCTATTTTACAACTACAGTGCCGTGCTCTTCGGCTTCAGGCGGGAGTTGGATGGGGTTGAGTGACGCTGAGTTTCCCTCCCACTGGTGGCTTTTCCACGCGGGCCGCAGATAGCGGCAAAGCCGAAACAAAAAGCTTTTCATTCATCAAAAATAATCGGCTGACGGGGGGACGCGTGCGACAGAGATGGGCGATGGGCGATGGGGGTGGGAACGGGATGGATGGCGGGTGGAGTTTGCGCCATTTGCGAAATAAAATAAAATCGGGCAGCTATTTTTCGCCTATTTTCATGGCTGCGCTCGGGCTCTTGGCTATTTTCGACACACAATTCGCTGGCCAACTTGACGAAGCTTCTATTTCTGTGCTCGCGCTTTCCACATGCGGTTGTTGCTTTCCCTTTTGACTTTTCCCGACTCCCCTTTTACCCAATTTCCCTTTACCCATTTGCCATTTTTCACTTTTCGACTTCTTCAATTGCGCTTTGGGGTTCATTCATGAAATTTGACAAGCTGCCTCGCGTCAACCAAACAAAGGCGAATTTCGGAGCTTTTCTTTTTGTTTTTCTTGTTATTTTTCCTCTTTTTATTTCTTTTGTCATTTTAATTGCCTGGAGGTTGCTATTTTTAGGTGCCCCTTGAGCTCTGAAAAGGAGTAGTATTATGGCAATAAATTGAAACAAAGACAAAGAACTACGAACTTTGGTAAATAAATTAAGGCATTATTGATGGGTTAATATATTTTAAATATTCAAAAATTAAGCCTATAATTAATAATTGTACCAATAAATTAAAAAAATAAAATCATTAAGGTCTATAGAATAATGGAAATAAAGTCTTCTACAATTTTATTACTTTTATATTAAAAAAAAAAAACAACAAAAATCCATTTCAGACTTCTTCATTGTGAAAATATCTTACTTATTCTATTTCCCATTTTTTTCAAATTTTTAAAATATTTTAAAACATTTATTTTGACACCATCCAGACCTCCTAAAAGATCTCTTAACCTAAGAACCTGCGGCTATTCCTACGGCACTTTCCCTCTCTGCGACGAACAGCTGAGCGCTGATGGTCCCCCACATCCAAAAAGCTTTCGTTAAGTTTTGAGCTTTACCGACGCGTTCCACACACACACACACACACACATGGCGCTGGAGCAGGAGGAAAATCCTTGGGCACGCGGTTTGAAGTCCAACGAGGGGCTTTGCCTTCAGTCAGTTCGCGACGTTAACTCCGAGAGTACGGACACGAGGACGGCCAAAAGCAAACGGGAATTCGCTGAGATACCAACCACACACACATATATATATTCAAAGCTGTGTGTGTGTGTGTATAATTGAAGCGCCAAGTGCCAGTGTCCTAGAAATTAAACGTATAACAAAATAAGAACCGAATCGAATCGAGGGCGATAATGGAAAAGTAATTGAGGGGAGAGCAGCAGTTGATAAGGCCGAGTCCGAGTCTTGGGAGAAAAGTGCAAGTGAAAAGTGGCTGTAAGAAGCAGAAAATCAAACACTCACACACACACACACACACATACGCATACACAGAGGCACAAAGGAAACGTCATATGCCAGAGGCAGAGCATTGACAGGAGCGGGAGCACAAGCAGGAGCCCAGTGGAAAATCATTTTGTGTATCCTATATTGTGTGGCACACAGCCAGGACAGCGGAGCGTGTCCTTAGCCATAGTTCCCAGCGAACAGCAGCAACAACAACAATAGCAATTACAACGTGTAGTTGCCATAATGATAGATTTCAAAAAAGTAAATTGAGCAAATTATCGTATAAAACGTGCCCCGCTTGGCAAAGTCTAAAAATAAACCAAAGTATATACAAGTATCCTGAAAGTGCCACCGCAAACTGACTTTAAATTATGCATGCACATTGATTTTCCGACCACGGCCCGGTTGTCGTCCCTAAATATCGCCATCATCACCATCACCCACCATCACCATCACCATCGTCGTCGTCCTCATCAGCAGCCGCCTATCCGGGCAATCGGCTTTGTCGTCGCATGTTATCAGCGGAACTGGCGTCCTCGACGGCTTTGTTGAATGCGAGTTATCAGCGCAGCAACGGCCCTGCAAAAGGTAAGCATCCTGTCAGGCAATCCCGCCAGTCTTGGCATCTTGTAACCTATAACCCGGTCCACGCGGCGTATGAGTGTTCTTGCGGCAGGAAAGCACTCTATTGATTAGGCCAAGCGCCAAACAATGTTAATAAATGCCCATCAGGCTCTGGGAAAATATAAGGAACAAGATGGAAAGGTGTCTTCTAGAGGATAAGTAGATAGTAGACAAATAAGGAGTGGGGTTAAATCAAGGATATAAGGAGTACAAAATGCTGTGAGATAGATAATTAAATTAGTTGCAAATCGAATCATTTTGTAGATTTTATTTTGACATTTTGGCATTGGAAAATGTTTTATAAATCAATAAACATCCAAGTCGTGAGTCTTTATTTCAATTTAAGGAATTTAATTTCATTTCTTAGATTTAATTATAATTTTAAAATATTAAAAACACATTAACCTTAGTTTACCTATATTTTCTTCACTTACTTAAAGAAAATCTTTCAAAACAATTTAATAAACATTAAAATATTCTTTAACAAATCCCTTTCTATAGAAAATACAGCTTTTCATTTATTTTTCCGATTATTTTTCCCCATTTTCCCTCTGCCTAAGCCCTCGTTTTCCCCTCTTGCTAACCATAATTTCAATAAAAAATGCCTTAATATACAAAATGGACATTTATAACTCATTTAGAGCGCTTATTAACACATACACACACAGGGCGGGCGCAAAACTCATTAGCACCCTTTGGACATGACCTATCCGTAGTCCCTGAGCTCAGTCCAGAGTCCTGAATGCTGCGTCATTGTTGGCACTACAACTGCTTTTAATCAGATTTCAATTATAATTCCATTTAACTGCACTAATGTCGTTTGGCGCCCACTGCCGGCTGCTGGAGCTGCAGTAGAGCCGCCCACTTCCACCCAACCACCCATCCACCTCCCACTATCTGTGGAAGCAGCCCACGAAGTACCTACTGCAAGGCCCACGCTGGGTAATTTCCTTTTGTGCAACAGCATTTTAATGCAATTTATTAGGTCTGACACAATGGCCAATGGCTGCGCGCCGATGGCGTTGAAATTTCCATTTGAACTGCCACCGGAAATACGGTTATAAAATGTCAACAACAATGCCAACCGAAAACAGTGTCCACACATCCGGTATGCAACTTGGCCGAGTCGAGTGGGTTTTGCTGATGGTTTTTTTTTACGCTGATATATATAAACTTTTATGGCTTACTTGTGGGGCTTTAAGGCTAGGAAATATTTAAGGAAATAAGAGTATTCACTACCTTAAATTTATTTTGTTTATTCTTATGACTTTTAATCGAATGATAAGTAATTAGGTACTAAAATCTCTAATAGTTTCATTATTTTAAATTAAATTAATATTTAAAATTAAATTAAAAATCACTGGTAAAAGAGTTTATTTATTTCCCGAATCCGCTCCTGGCTCTAAACAATTTTACGACTTGATATCATGGCAGCCAAGACCAAACGCCTTGCGACCTACTGCCAGTCGTTTTATTCCTTCTTGACTTTTCGCTGAATTTCAAACGGCATGCAACAAGAAGTTTGCTTTGAAATTGACTTTATGGCCTGCATTCAGCAAGGCAATTGGCTTAATTATACAAATTGTTTGGCGGATTATAAATTAGACTGCAGTTTGCATATCGAAGAAGGTTAGGTTAACGAATTATCCTCGAGTGAAGGGGATTTCCAGGAAGCAAGAAAAAATCAAAAACTAGTTAGCCCTGGAGTACGTTTTGCTTTTATATAATAATTTCATAAACTGAGAAGTATTTCTATCTAGAGTTATATATTTATTAAGAATAAAGTTATAGATAGAATACAAGTTAAGTGAAATCTTGTGTTTTTGACTAGCTTTTGTTTGCATTTATAGTTGGCTTCTCAGAAACACACATATGTGCTTTGTTTATTTAAATAAAGTTGCCTTGACTTTGAATAATACAGGAAATGAAGTGTCCTGTTTTAGACAAGAGATTCATTTGAAGACCATTTCCTGGCTTTTTGTTCAGTTTTTAATCTTGCCGTGGGCGCTTTTCTTTTTATTCCAAGCACTTACAAAATAGGTTTCTTACAATATTTAATCAAACACGATTTTGATAAACAATTTTACAAGTGTTTTATCAGGAAAAAATATATTAAACTCCAATTTCAAATGAAAACTGCCATTTTCAATAACCAAAACATAAAAATCCTTAGCACAAAGTAATCTAAAACGCCTTTTCCCAATGGTACCTTGTTTTTGACACAAAGTTCTTGTAGCGTTTCTGATTTCCTTGTTTTTTCCCCTTTCATATTCTGCAGATGAAGTTTGCCTCTCGACAACATATGACAAGTGCCACACAGCAGCAGCAGCAGCAACACCGACACCAGCAACACCTAACGAGGCAGCCGCAACAATGACCAAACAATTGACAACGGTTACGGCAACCAATGCAGCTTCTAGCATAACCCAAGCGGGCGATTTGGCGCCCACTGTTATATCCCCGACCTCGGCCACAACACTCGAGACAGGCTCAGATGGAGGAGGAGGAGGAGGAGGAGGAGGAGGAGCAACTGCCATCGAGGCAACAAAGACTTTGAAGCAACCTGCAACAACGACAGCAACAGCGAAACCCTCGAATAGCGATGCCAGCGGCCGATCGGCTGCTCTGGAGCGTGCCTATGTGCACGATGTGTACGAGCATTGCGAGGAGCCCACGGGTCCTGTGCGTCCCAGGATGGCCCATTTCCTGGCCGGCCTCGAGCCCGGCTCCGTGGTCTGCGACGTAGGCTGTGGGAGTGGGCGATATTTAACGCAGTGCAACCCGGCCATATGCACCATTGGCGTGGAGCGTTGCTACCGGCTGAGCAAGGTGGCCCACGAGAAGGGCGGTGAGGTGAGTCCTGCTAGAGTCTTGAGTGTAGTTTGAGTGAGTTCTTGTCTCAAGAGTGAAGTTACTATAAATTTTAGGGTGTTTAGGGGAAGTCAGTTAAGAAGATCGTCTTGGTTTAAGCCAAGACAATATAGTTTCTTGGGAAAATCCAAAAATATCTTAGCTTACTTTAGTTATCCTTGCTTAGTTAATATCTTAAAGAACTATTTAAAACTTATTAAAATATCTTCTAATTTTCTCCTTTTTCTTAGTGACCTAATTTAACTAGAAACTTCGACTTTTCTTGGCCAAATTCCTTTCAAAAGTTTCGTTATTAATGGAATTTGCCAAATGAACTTCGCATGAGAGCATCCTTGGAGTGTGTGGTGTGTGTGTTTCTAATTGCAGCCTGCTGCTAATTGCATGTGTTTGCAGCGGTCGTGTTCCTTGGAATTCTCTTGGCCATGCAATTGACCCATTTAACAGCTAACAAGCTGGGCCATAAAACATCTGCTGCTAGATTCGATTCAAATGCCGGCTTGCCCCACTTGAGTTGGCCATTAGCGGCAAGCGCATAAATTATGCTTATCATTACGTACGGGTATTATTTGCACATGTTCCGTCCGACAGTTTTTAATGCCTCATAATTGCAAAAACGGTCCACAATGGAGCCGTAAAACGAGAAACGGGCTTGGTTGGCCAACGAGCCGGATCTAATAACCTGCAGATGCGTGACCAACCAGCAGCAGCAGCAGCGTTGCATAATGGCCAATGGCATTAAATGCAGTTCAAGCTTTTGCTGTTTGAAATTATGCCATTGGGGATGGAGAGGAGATTAAGGGGGTATAGAAAGGATAATCAGTGGGAGAAGGGATAATAGCAGGAAATTTCTAGAAATATATTAAAGTCTAAGAAAGCTTCTTTATAAAAAATATAGTTGTGGCTTGACTAGGGATGTCCGAAAATAAGGATTTATCGTTTATTTATCGATATTTGAAGCAAATTTCGATATATGTGATTGTTAAATGTGCAATAAATCGATTTCTTATACAAATATCATAAAAATTTAATCGAAAAAGAGACTTCTAAATTAAATTAAAATTTTTAAAATACATTTCCATTAATATCAATATTTTAACTTTTAAAACGGCATATTTCGATAATAAGATATTCGATATATCACAGTTTACGATATTTTCGATATGATTTTAATAGCATTTATTGTAGATATTTCACATCCCCAGGGTGGAGAGATCATAAGGTCAGGTTACATCCCCCTAAAATAGTTTCCCAAAAAAATAGTTTCCCTTTATTTCAAGCGTGAAGAAAAAAGAGGGAAACTTTTTTCCCCACTTCAGTATAAAGTATTTGGAAATTGAAAAGTTTATGGGGCGAAAGTGCACGCTTGAAGCTCTTCTCGCCACAATTAAGTGATACGCTCGGCTATGTCATAATGAACATGAACTACAGCGCACTTACTTTCCTCGAACAATATTCCCCTTAACAATGACACAACACTGCTGCTGCTATTGCCTGGGGTTCCCCTTTGCTATTGTCCTGCTGCTGCCACTGCTGCTGCTGTTGGCAACCAAGAACATTTCCTTTTTACAAGGAACTACAATAAATTGCAAACTACCCCCGCTATATAAAGACCGTTATTCAGCGGTGGCCGCCTGAGGTATGCAATGTGCTCTCTGCAATAATCTATTGCTAACGCCGGGCGCTTATTTATGGTGCCATTTCCAGGCAACGGCGTCGGAGTACCATTTCCTAGGGCTCAGAGAATGCATTTCCATTTACCATTTTCCTTCTCCATAATCGACAACACGCATTCTTCGCATTTAAATTGCTTTTGCGTGGGACTGACGGCGGCAACAACAAGGAGTTGCAGCTGCGATTTACGATGAAAACGATTTAATTTATTTAATAACATGCCACATTACCGTGACCGGACAGGAGTCTAGCGGCTCCGATTTCCGCTGCCGCTGCCGTTGAGTCCTTGAATCCTTGACATTTAACCAACGATTATCCCCGCATGTGTTTCTAATCACTCTGCCACAGGACATTTGCATAGCAAAGCGTAGCGGACGTAATCCCATTCGATCCCATCTGATCCGATCCGATCCGACGTTATTTCTATTTGCCTAATGTGTTTAAAATAAACCCGACTGCAAATGCACACAATGCGAACGTGACATGCAAGCGAGAGCTGGCTTTTAGTTGCGGAATCGCAAAACTTTATGCAAAACCAATTTAACTTCGGCCCGGGCCAAAGTTGCAACTTTGATTTCTGCAGCACAGCTCGTGCATGGCCTGATTTTCAATAATTTTGTAAAGCAATAAAACGGGAAATGGAACATGAACATACAGAGAAAGAAAATACTTGGCATGTTGCTTGATGGTAGGGTGTTTAGGTTTTGGAAAATATCTTTTAAACTTGAAGAAAAGCGCTAAGGATGGCAGGAAATATTTGTAAATTGATATTTTATCGATAATAGATGCGAGTTCGATATTTTAATGTTGCGATAAATGAGCGATAAATCGATTAAACTCTAGCTTAAAATAAATAAAAATCCAAATAAACTTAAAACAATTTATGAAATCGATATTTTAGCTTTATTTCGATATTTCTTAATCTTTTAATTAGAAAATACCTTTAGACAGCATGTTTTAAAATTCAAATCACTTATCTAAGTGCAACAAATTCCTCTCTGTGCACCCCAAAAACCCCGAAATCACACTCGCACAGTGAGTGAGGACATCCTGTGGAGCCCTGCTGGGAGCTCGTAAATCTTAACCCGCCCAAAATGGCGCATAAAAATGGCAACAGTGCCGCAAACATAAAAAAGTGAAACTCAATAATAGCTGCGGAAAGCGGGAGGCAGGTGCAGAGTTTTTCGTTTTCTGGGCCAGGTAAAACCTGCAATTTTCATCGGCCAAAAAGGAGAGGCAGAAAGCAAACACGGAGCAAAGAGGTAAAAGAAGCAGGCCTGAGGGTCTGTGCTTGGCTAAAGCGCCATTTAAATAAGCCGCAAAGAGAAACTGCATACACTATAAGGAGGTCTTTTTGGCTTCCCCTGTCGTTGTGTGTCTTTTTGGAGACTTTGCATTGCGCTCTCTGGCCTCATTAGCGTGCAACGTGGCGTATGCGTAACATGCCGCACTTTCACCTGACACTCTCCCTCGCTTGGCAGAAGCCTGTCAGAATAAATTTCAAAATTCAAAAGCGTCATGTACCCGACCCGTGTGACATTACACACATCACACACGCACACCCCCCCTGCCAACCCCCGTGTGTGTGTGTGTGAAAAATGGCGACTGCTATAAATACGATTTGTAAAGAGCATAAAGAATCCAAGAACCCAGCCATCCCCCTGCATGCTAGCTGGATGCGCCCGAATAAAGGATATGGGAGACAGAGACTGGCCGGGCAGATCGGATGAATGGCTTTGCAATAAGAGTTATGCTCATGAGCAGCCAACAAAGGATTCCTTACCTAAAAATGCATGGGATTCCGCTTGTTTGCCTGAGTATCTTTCACTTGGAGAAATATTTAAGAGGTTGTGTTTTCAGATGTATATATTTTACATTTAATTCCATTAAAACCAAGTACCTCTGCTTCTAAAAACCTCCTTCATCTCTTCATCTTCTAATGCTTTCAAAAATGTCTACATTTCGATTGACAGTCCAGGGTCCTGGAAATAACACTTATGTTAATTGATATTTGCTAAAGACTTCTTCGAGCTGCAGTGCCTCAGTTTGTAGGATTTTTTTTTCAACTTTTAACCAGGTGGCCAGGCAGCACCCCAAGCGGAAAACTCTCGCCAGGAGTAGCAGCAGAAGGCTTGGCGGGTCAAGGATTTTCCTTTTTCCTTCTGCAGCAGGCACACACATCCACCCACCCGCAGCGCAAATACACACGGGCATTTGCGATATTAGGTGGCGGCAGGAAACGGAAATACGAGAAAATACAAAATTGCACCAAATAAATTGCACAATTTTCATCAACGCGAGGCAGGCAGCATTTGTATGGAACTCTTACTTATATTTAATTTAACAGTTGATCGAGCAATGTAAATTGAATCCGAAGGCTATTAAATTTCCAAGAAAATTGCGAGGAATTGCCCCCATAATCGATACTGTTTTTCCCATTGACTCCATTGACACGTTCAGCAGTTTGTCATCGGTGTGTGTGTGTGTGTGAATGGAAAACACGTTTCCTTGTTTGGATATTTCATTTTTTTTTTTTTTTTTTNNNNTTGTGCCGTGTCCCCTGTTACCGTAATTGACACCATCAGTTCTGGCCATGACATGAAAATGAATATAAATGGCGTGTGCAGGTTGGGATAGGTCAGTCAGCGTTCAAGGCATCTCCGCTTTGTTCCAAACCGAATCCGATAACTTTATTTGGCCAGCTCGGAAAAAGTTGCTAATTGCAAAAAGATGTAGCCAGGCGAAAGGACACTGGCGCATTCAATCAGGCTGCAATGCCTTTGATATGGAAATAAAGTTAGTGACATCCTTTTTGAGCAGCGAACCCTTTCTTTTCTCCGTTGCGAAGCCTGAAAATTGCATCATGGGGGATGTGGGATGTGATGTAGCTTGCATATTTTTGCGGTCATGTCCTGGGGGAGGATTCTGCCAGGGACTTGTCGCCAAGTTCTTGTTGGTTTTGTGGAGACATAGCCATCTTTGACACAGCTTAATTGACACGTCTCCTCAGGGAATCGCTGGCAAGGAATTTTGCGGTGATGTGACACTGTTGTCTTGGGAAATCAGAGATTATAGAAAACACTGTATTTATTTAAGAAATATTTCAGTGAAACCATTAATTTATTTAAGAAATATTTCAGTAAAATCATTAAAGCTTAATTTTATCTAGAAACTAATTCCGTTTCTTTCTTTACAGGTGGCTCTCTGCGATAATCTGGAGCTGCCCTTCCGAGACGACAGCTTCGATGCAGTGCTTTCCCTGGCTGTGGTTCACCACTTTGCCACCACAGAGCGACGAGTGCAGGCTTTGAGAGAGTTGGCCAGGATCTTGAGAATAGGCGGACGAGTGGTGATCACCGTTTGGGCTCTAGAGCAGCGTCATCGTCGCTTTGAATCGCAGGATGTGCTCATACCCTGGCAGCCGCCCAAAAATCGCAACTACTCGTACTCGGATGAGGAGGATGACGACAACTTTCAGCCGCCTTACCATGCCTACACCGAGGACTCAACGAACTCCAGTCGATCGGCGGGGGATGGCGACAGCTCGAGTCTTAGTTCCTCCTCGCCGGGGGAGTCCTGCTACAGTTTTGTGCGAAGGGCCATTCAGGTAAGAGGAAGCTAGAAAATTAATGATTTTAGATTGTTTCATAATCCTTTTTTCTTTTAGAAACTCGCCCGTGGTCGACGCCATGCTTGGTTCATGGACTCCTGGTCGTCGAAGGACACCAAAAACGACAGCAGCCTGGACTATGAGGATGCCAAGGACCTGCCCATCGAGCTGCGGCGTCTGGAGGACTTTGAAGACTTTCCCGACCCGCCGCTATCCGCTGGCCTCAAGTCCCGCAGCCTGGGCAGCATTCTCCAGCCCCCACCTCGCCAGATCGTACGCTCGCGTTCCAGTGTCCCCAGCCTAGGAGGTCCTCTGATTCCCGGCGAATCGAAGGCCACAGCGGCAGCTCTGCTCCTGAATGCTCCCGAGGGTCAGCAACTTCATATGAACGGGGGACGACACTCACCGCCCACGACAGCCAGTGCTGGGAACACCCTCAGCCGCCGGCCCAAGCTCATCAAGCAGAAGCAGTCCCTGTGCGAGGATGACTCTGCCACGCCCTCTGCCCCCGAAACCTTCCAGATGCTAAGCAGCTACAATGGCTCCAACGGCGGGGTGAGCAGCAGCCTATATACGAGGAGTGGCTGCTATGCCGGCAACTTCCACCAGCACCCGTCCTCCTCGAACTCCTCCTCGACGGTGGCCACACCTCCTTCGGTTGCAGCAGCAGCAGCTGGTGGAGGAGGAGGAGCAGCCCCGGGAAGCAGTGCGTTCCTGCGCAAACAGAGCTCCCTCAACGAGGAGCTGATGGCTTGCAATCGACTGCGGGAGAAGGAGCGCGTGCGGAAGCGCATCCAGAAGCAAACCTCCCTGAACGAGGCCTTCCTCTGCCGGTCGGCCTTGTTCTCCAAGAGGCTTCAGGTGATACGAGAGGGCTTCACCACGAAGATCAAGAGCTCCACGGGCAGCCTGGAACGGGTCACGAAGACGGGCATAAGCAAGCTGATTCAGAACATCAAGAGTGGCCCGCAGATGCCAGCGAATCCCCCACAGAATCCGGCTCCGACGGACAAGAGTCCCACGCTGAACAACAACAACAAGCAGGGAGTGACTCTAGTACCCCACCAGCATCACCATCACCATCATCACCATGCCGGCCATCACCTGTCCCACTTGATCCCGCTGCCCGCTTCCGCTGCCTCCGCGACGGGCCCAGTGACGTACTGCAGCAGCGTGGAATGCACCATGGGCAACCTCTGCCACTGCAGCCAGTACCAGCAAGAGTGTCCTGCCTGCGCCGATGGCGGCCAGGGCGACAAGGCCCGACGACACTCCCGGGAGTCTGGGTCGGACTCCTCCAAGGACAGCAGCCTGCAGTCGGACACCAGCATCGAGTCCGAGGACAGCTTCGCCTCGGTTATATTTATACCGAAGCCGGAGCAGCACCAGCAGCAGTTGAACTACCAGCAGCAGCACCACAACTCCAACTCAAGCTCGAGCAACTCCTCGTCCAGCAACGGGCAGCGGGCCCAAGGAGCCGCTGGCCGGGAGCAGGGCGTGAATCCCGGTTCCCGGCTGCCACCCACTCACTCAGTGCCAACGTCCCCGCTGATCATGCCCTGTCCGCCAACGCCGGCCCACTCGCCGGCAGCCATCCAGGGCAATGTCACCTCTCCGCCGCAGTCCACGGCTGCTGTTTCCGCGGCCATGGCCATCCTGACTCCCCCCTCGAAGCCGGCCAGGTTCAGTTTCGACGAGGCTCACATCAAGCAGCAGAAGGAGCAGCAGAGGGAGCAGCAGAAGGAGCTGCACAAGGAGCAGCCAAAGGAGGTGAAGGAGCCACAGAAACACCTCCCAAGCGAGTCGCTCAAGGAGAGCTCGAAGGACTCACTCAAGGAATCCCCACCTGTTCGCCGGATAACCCGCCAGGCCATTAGGGATCTGCCCCCCATTCCCAAGTTCCGCAAACAGCAATCCCTGCAGTTGCAACGCCAGAGTTTCCCCATCGTCCGGCGGGCCTCGGGCTCTGGCGTATCTACGTCTGCATCCACCACTTCGCTGGCCAGTAAGCTGCTCTCCCTGGAGCTCTTTAATCCGGCTACCGATGACCTGGACAGCGACTCCAGTGAGCCCTCGTCTCCAGACTCCATAGACAGTGTGATCAGTGCCCCGAGATCAGCAAAGTTGCCCTCCGGCAGCGATGAGGGCGGAGCGGCTTCTGCCAATTCCAATTCGGCTTCCCAGGACGAGGGCGAGCCCAGCTTGGCGCAGATGATTAGCCGGCAACAGGAGCAGTACCATAAGGGTGAGCTGCAGATCAACAGCTCCCGATCCCAGGCGGAGGACGATATAATCCTGAATGCGGACAGCGCTACCCTGCTGCCCGAGAAAAGGGAGTCGATCCAGAAGCAGGACTGTGCGGAGTTTGCGGAGCAGCTGACCGCCCAACTGCAGAGGGAACTGGAGGACAAGAGCAGCCGCACCGAGTGTCGCTATCTGGATGGTATTGGAATGGGAGATCTGTCCGACATTCTGGGAGGCAGCAAGAAGCGCTCCAACGGCGATCTGAGTTCTTTTCGGGATGAACTTCGGGAACGTCGCCTAATGCTGGCCAATCTCTCAACCCAACCGAGCCTACAGCAGTCTCCTGTCAGCTCCTCCACCTCGTCGCTGTCCTCGCAAACCCGCAGCTTCACCATCCAGGAGGAGGATGGCGAGGAGGAGGAGGAGGAAGAGAACGAGTCTAGCTATTCGCTGGGCGTCTACGAGCACTGCAAGATCTCCAAGTTTAGCTACAAGCGGAACCGGCACTATCAGCTAAATCCAGAGACGGCCTACCTCCTGCAGGACGATGGGGACAGTGATGTCAGAGAGGACGAGGACGATGCCATACCCGAGGAGGAAGAGCAGGAGGAGCAGGATGCTGATGCTGAGGCTGAGGCCCTGGAGGCCAGCGGTGGCGATCAGCTGGGCGAGGGTATGGCAGACTATGGCCAGCGCAGGCGCAACATGGCCGCCCTGAAGGTACAGACTCCTGCCACTCAGCAGCAGCAACAGCAACAGCAGCAGCACCAGCTCCAGCAGCAGGAGCAGCAACAGACCCCCAACCTGCAGCAGCGACCCTCTAGCGACTCCCTGGAGCACTCGAATAGCTCCACCAACTCCCTTGACAGTCCCTCGCAGGGTGGCGCCAGTACCCATCACCGCTACTACCATGTATTCCGCGAGGGCGAGCTGGACGCGCTGATCAACCACCATGTGGCCAGCCTGCATATCGTCAGCTCCTACTACGAGCGTGCCAGCTGGTGTGTGGTGGCCGAAAAGGTCCAGGTGTGGACCATATAAGCACCTTAATCTAGCACAGGAACTCGAAACGAAGCAAATGTGAGTTAGATTTTGTTTCGCCTCGAGTTCTTGCTCTCAAAAAAAACACAAAAAACAAAACACAAAAAGCCCATTCCTAGCTGTAGTCTCTGATGCCCCCAAAGGAATTGTTAAATTTAGTCTATTACTCTAGTCAAAGTCTGGCTTATCGGAGCGGGGAAGGCCCGTATTCCGATCCAGCACTAATTTACCGTTAGAGCGCAGGCCTGCTCAAGGACGCGAGCATTGAAATCCAATTTCGAAAGGGAAAACCACCTAGCTATAAGTCCGAATCGAAAACGAAAACGAAAATGAAAACGATAACGAAAACGAAACAACGCAAGCTAAATGCAAATCTAACAAATTTTACGAGTATAAAATCTATTTACAACGAGCATCAGTTTGTATCTTGCGCTATCTTCTGACTAATTTTCGAGCACCTTATGCTATAATTTCAAGGCAAATAATTATCAGACGTCCATAAAAATACACAAGAGTATACAACTAATGCATAAATAAATTTAAAAATACAGATACCAATATAGAATACTCATATATACACTCGAGAAAGCTGCAAAGTTAATAGAACTCCCACTAACACTAACCGATATCAATAACTGCATTTAAATCTATGAGAAAACCGTACATATGTATATCCAGTGCAAATTAAATCAAAACGATATACACGCAAACAGTTTAAGAAAAACTTTCTGCAAGCTTATATTATTTCTATATATTTTGTTAACTTGATTAAGAGCGCAATTTAATTTCCCTCGTAAGAAACTTCCCAAAAAATGGCCAATAAACACGATTGTAATATACGCCCTATGCCTAAACTTGTATTTTTTTCTTAACAACAAAAAATGTTATTTAAAAAATAACGCCAAACAAAAGCATAATTTTCAAGATAATTAAATAATATATACATATTACCTATATGCGACTGTACATGTGTTTTTTAGCTAGCTAAACCAACTTTATACCGTAAAATAGAACAATTGAAGGAATATTAACTAACGTTGGGCGCAACATTAAATCACTAAAGATAGAATTCGATTAAAACCTACTACTGCTCGAAATGCTGAAACATTATAAATATTAAGTATTACTGGATGATATATTTAATTTGCACAGAGTCCACCACAAGAACACACACACGAAATCCAAAGGCAACACAAGAACACCGGCTGCTACAGAGGAAAACTATCTGAAATATCCAATATTGATAATTTGTAATGCATCAAAGACAAACATTAAATAAACTAATAATAACTTACAAATTTTAAGTGTGGTTTTCTGGGGGTGATTCTGTAATTTCAGTTTTCTAAGCTATTTCTAGGGCCTCTCAAATTTCATAAAATTTGTTCATAATTATATTATTTTAATCTTTTATTTAATTAGACCTATTCTTGGTTGGTGGTTAAAAGAAACTATAATATAATTTTCAAAAGCGCGCTCTGGTTTGAAAAATAGAACCAGTTCTAAGAAGACGTTTACCAGCACTAGCAAAAAGTTCACAGCCACGGCTTATTTTGTTCAGAGCCAAGTTTCCCACTATTTTTGTTTATCAAAGTCAACAACCGTGCACGAAACTTTGGCAGCAACCGGCGTTGCCACACTTTTGAGTCTCCAGTCTTGAGCTACCAGACGTGGATTTTCCTAGGGGGAAAGCCAAATTTGCTTCTGGCAACACTGCTCGGAACTGCGAAGCAAATTATTAAATTGTAATCTTTAAACGCAGTTTTCATGCCAAGAAACACCAGAAAGTGCTGCAATACACATTCACCCACAGCCGGGAGTTCGTCTTGAGACCGAAACTGAAAGAATTAGGGGTGAAAACTGCATTTGAAAGTGGACTTGTGGTGCGAAGAAAAAATTTTTGCAGCAGAAAATTCCCAGGTCTGTGCTGGTGTATTTGTGTGTGTGAGAGGCGGGCCAGGGTTGCCGAGGCACCCATGAATATTTCGTTTAAATCGTATAATTCAATGAAATTTTGTGTAGTTATGATCAGTTTCTACCGAAATTGTTTAATTAATTATTTGGCATGGCCGAGCATGAGTTATATTTTATTTTTGGTGCTTTGTTTGGCCTTCGTTTTTCGACCGTCCGACTTCGTGTGAGGCGGCAACCCTGTCCGTGGGAAGGGTACTCGAAAAAAGTACGGTGCGCGGCGCCACTTTGACGTTGGAATCGTCATCAGACGGTTGGGTAAATTTTCTCGCTCTCGTCGCTCTCTCGGTTTATGTGCGGGTGTGTGCAGTGAGTGTGTCCCCGCCTTGGCAAGTGCGAGTGTGTGTGTGAGTGAGCTGATTGCGGCCCGTGACGCATTCTTGTTTTGCATCGAAGCACCAAAGCAGAAGTCCGAAAATCAAAAAAATTAAAAGAAAAAACACAGCAAGCAAGAAAGCTGTAAAAGCGGCAAACAAAAGCAGGCGTCGAATAATTTAATCGCAGTAACAAATTCGACCCTGTATGTGCAAGTGTCTGTTGGTCTGTGCCTGTCCAGTGTGTGTGTGTGGAGAGGGGGCCATGGGGGAAGGAAGCGAAGAGGCCGTCAAAAGAGAGGCAGAAAAAAGGGCGAGGGCGAAAAAAGAAAGAAACGGAACGGGAAGAAGAGAAATCATAAAAACGCCGGCAACAGCGATTCTCGAGTGCCCTCCGCTCTCCATTCGCAACCGCACAGACACACTGTGGAATACAAGCCCCTTCAAAGCGGATGACAAACAAAACGCAAAAAGAAATTCAAAACGCGCTCCCCACCAAAGTTCATTTACACGGAATTCGTAATTTGTTTTGTTTAGTTTTGTGGATTTGTTTATTGCCCCATGTCTATGTGTGTATATGTGTTAGCTGGCGACAGATGTGTGTGGGAGTGCCGCTCTCCCGCTCTTCATTCCCCCACATCACCGTTATTCTTAATCGCCGTGAAGATCTCCGGGTGTGTGAGTGTGTGCTTACATATATTGCCAAAAATCTTGCAGTAAAAATTCCGTGAGAAACCAAGACAATCGTTAACTTGAGTTAACTTGGCTTTAACGGAACAGATGTGTGTGTTGTTCCCCGCCAGCAACAGCTGCCGCTCACTAAAATCAACAACAAATACAACTGGCAACCAAAAATTCATACACTTTAATTAAAATACCGAAAAAGCTGACTAAAATAGTGATTGTAAACCTTGGCTATTTTATTTTGTGAACGAACGCGGTCTGGTTTTATTTAATGCGCTTGGAAATGCTAAATAATTATACTTTGTGGTTGGTTTAACAAAACTACAAAAAAATTCAAGAGAAGCGGAAGTTTTTTAATTCAAAACCCAGTTATCGGTTTCACCAAGTCCTACGGATTTTGCATTTAAATTACACAATTACAAATAACGGAGATAAACGTTTATTTATCGTAATTTTAGTGTGTTTAACTCAAATAATAGCGTTATTAGTTGATGCTAACCAACAAGTTAAATATAATTTTCCGACTTTTTGTTGACATTCGATTTGACGTTTATTAGTTTGCGGCTTAAATATCAATCATATACAATTAAAAAAAAAAAAAAAAGGCAGTCTGTCCCTGATCTCAATGACTCATATGTGCTTGCTTGGCTTAAATAACCTGCATAAATGTTAATTAGTTTTTGGTAACAAAAGCAAGTTCAAGAAAACTGAGACACAAAATCTGCGAATTGTGAAACCCCAAGTGAAGTTGCATGACTCATGCCTCTTGCCGGGTTTGTTTGTGCCGTTAAAAAACCTCCAGATACTGAAGTCACCCTTTTTTGGCAGCATTCCAGCGGTTAGGGTTATCCCCATAGGCAGTGTCCACTGTATCTGGAGCTGTGGAGCCTCCACTGTGGGAAGTGGACGGGCCTACGTGCGATGCGTTGCAAAAGTGGCCAAGTGGAGCCGAGCTGAGCTGCAGATGGAACGGAGTTCGTTTGGCTTCGCTGCCTGGCTGAACAAACTGAACCGCATGTCTGGCTTTTGCCTCTCGACTCTTGGCTCCTGCCGCCTCTTGGCTTTTACCTCTCCATCGCCATCTCCATCCCGAATCTCCAGCTGCCTTTGCTGCCTCACCTTCCCCTATGTCGTCATTATGTGATATTGTTTTTCTCCTCTCTTTTTTTTTTGCGCTTATTTTGCTTTTGCACAATTTAGCCTTCAGTTTCCGGTTATGAAGGAAGCAGCAGCCGCAGCCACAGCAGCAGCAAACGGGTTTGCCTTTGCCGCCGCTTTCCTGTAATGTGCATTTAAATGCAATTTCAGTTCAGTGCGTCAATGTCGACAAAAATACAGCTTACCATCTTTTTGTTATACCTGTATATCTCCGTCTTATCGCAGCGCCAATATAAACTACAGCATAAGTCTGAGAGAGTCATCTCTATATTTAGACATTACTTTTGCTTACCTTACAAATTATCGTTATCTTATCAATTTGATACCTTGATGCTGAATCATTTTTATATGAAATTAAATTATAAAATCAAAACATTTTGATCAGAGAGAAGTGTTAACCATATCGCCTTGATATCTTTTAAATATTAGCGACGAAGTTGTCATGTAGATGTGTCTACGGATAAGACCTGTTTAAATTGTGAATATTGGTTTAGTTTACTTCATAAATAAACTATATAATTTCACAAGAAGCTTATACATCAGATGATAGTAGGTTAATAGGTTGGCACTATCTATTTCATATCTTTCAAGTACTGATAACAATTTGATATTGTTAGGCGTGGAAAACAAAAGTTGGTTTAAACTCTTTAAATGTTGTTTAGGATTAGATTACACGATAATTTTTGTGATTTCTGTTTAAGTTCTATACTATTTAATTAAAGAAAAGTTAAGTCTATCTAAAGTTTACAGTTTCAAGTGAGTGTTTCTGAAAATTCGTGTTAAATTCCTTAGAATTACAACGATTTGTAGCAAAAGAAAACCTTACAGAAAGGGCGTTCTGCTGTGAAAATGAGGTGTTGTGCCCCGATATGAACAAATGTGTGCTGCAAATTAATACCTGGTTTATTTTCCTCACCAGCCAGCATGTTGCAAACTGTTCGTTCAACTGGTAGTTGTATGTTTTCCAGTTCTTGTGTTTTCATGTTGTGCCGTAGCCCAGCGAGCGTAACGCTGCAAACGCTTTGCTCTCGTAATTAACCTCTCGACCGGCTTTCTGCCTGCCTGCTTGCCTAGCTGCTACCTGGTCTCTTACCTTACCTGGCGTAGCCATCCATCTGTCCGCAGCTCGTTTAGCCAGCGAAGCTGAATCAGACTCAGACCTTTGAGCACGGCGGTTTCTTGAGCCATTCAACCTTCGTGTTCCACGACATGCGTTTTCCCCGAGGCTTTTCTTTGCAGCTCTACCAGCGTTCTGCTCAAAAATTTTCCATTAATGTTAGAGCACTGGCAGAGTAATCGCCTTGGAAATCCATAAACATGATCTATTATTCTAGTGCTGGTGTGTTTCAAAGCAAGTCGGCATTTAATTTAAAGTCTTTATAATGAAAGAATCTAAACTTAGGCATGATTCAAGTATTCATTTATTCATTGTTTGTTTTAAACTGGTTGTTTAAATTAGAATTTCGCTAATTTAACATCATTGTACATAGTACATTCGAAGTTTGAGCTTGAAAGAAACTGCACTCAGTCACGTATACAAAAATGTTGACCAATATTTATTCTTAATTAAATTTCGATTTAAAGCTTAGGCTCTTAATGTAATAGAAATCATAGCTACGTTATTTGTAATTGTTGTTTTTCTTTACCGATAATTTGAAAAAATTTAAGCCCCTTTCGTGGTTTCAATGGTTCCATTAATATTGAAGTACTTGTAACAAAGCGCTTCCCAATATAGAAAATCAATAGTCATTAGCCCTGATGCCATTAGTCAATCATATATTATTCCTTCTTTTATGTACTCTTCTTTACTCTGCCAAATCAGTCTTGTTTTGGGTTTAAAGTTGGGGCAATTGATTGGCAATTAGGTATCTAAAGATAATATTGTTTAATATCCTATTCAATTTCCCAAAGTGTTTTATTACTGCTGTAGTACAAATCATTTGCAAACACAAATAAGTCTATAATATATTCCTTTCGTATGATTGCCATAGTAGTCACATCTTGAGACATTTGACTGACAATTAAGTATCTGAAAGATCACTGTCTCAGTTTTGCATTAAATAAAGTTTTAGTTTAATGCCATTCTCAATTCGCTAAAAGGTTGCAAAAAAACAATTCAAATTACAAATTGGTCATCGATTTAGAAGTCAATCATGTATTTTGGACTTCTCTATCGAGTATAAGCCGTCTTGCTCTTCAAAATCAATCTTATTTGTCTTAAAACCCAAGACATTTGATTGACAATTAAGGTATCTGCAATACAAATGGTTTCCTAAACAAAGTTGTAGCCAAATGCCATTCCCTATTCTGTGAATTGTTCTATTAATGCTGCAATAAAAAGCAATTACAAAAACTAATTTGCCATGGTCCCCATCTGTAGAGTAAGTCTTGTTTTGATTTAAGCTTGTAGATTTTGCTTCCTAGTCACCGCTCTTCGTTTGGTATAAAGTTTATACATTAAAAATTGAGCATCTAAAGATCACTGATCTCGGTTGCTTCTCAGCATCCAGCGGATTTGTATGGTTTCTACCAGCTTGTGTTTCTTTTTTCGTTCAGGTTCGATGGCTTGTCTTCTTGCAGCTTTGACTTCTTTTGTCTCGGCTTTTTTTTTTTTTGTCGGTTCTTTGGCTTTTCTTGTTTTCTCGTTTGTCTTCTTGTCTCCTCTTCTTATCATTCGAGCGTGTTTCCAAGTTGGACCAAAAAAACGAGTTAACATTTAAGACCTAAAATGGCCAAAAAGCAAAGACGACTTGCTGCGCGGAGATCGTTGGCAAGAACAACAAATACTACTATACTACAGACTGCCGTCGCAGCAACAGCAAACAATAACAAATTCCCAGCATCGTCATTATTTGCAATTATCGACAGTTTGCTTTTGTGCGGTTTCCTCCTTGTCTCTCTCTCTTTGTATTTTTATTATACCCTTGCAGGGTATTATAATTTCAGTCAGAAGTTTGCAACGCAGTGA
>JAEIIL010022380.1:0-10740 GCA_018905715.1 Drosophila lini
AAGCTTGCAATTGCTGTATTCTAAAGTTAACTTATATTTCTCGTTTTTAAAAAAATATTGTTTTATGCTTGCAACCAAAAAGTGAATAAAAATTAAATAAAATGCGAATCTGATTAAAAATTTTTTATCAGAAAATATTAGATTTCTACGTATTTCGGCTATTAAACATTGTTTTTACTTCATATATAATAGTTATAATATTATTATTTTATAATACAAAAATTTCCTCCGTATTTTTTAGTCGACAGCTTCTTCTAAATCCTTAGTCCTTGTTATTTTAGTTTGTGTGCAAAGATAACCAGCCAATTTGGTATTGAAATATTCGGGACAGAGACGTGCGAGTGATTCATCCTGCGCATATGTATCTCACAGATAAAAGTTCCTGCACGCTTATCTCGCTGACAGTTGTCCTGCTCCTCGTTCGTTGACAAATTTGCAACGCCGGGGCAGGACAATAGGCATGAAAATGGAAATGAGAAAAGTCAGCTTGAGCTCGAGGATCCAAACTAACCGAACCTAACCGAACAGAACTGAACTGAACTGAATCTCACCAAACTGGTTTTGACTTCAAGTGGCGGTGGCAGGACTAAGCGCCGCAGGACATTTGCCGCCTGCCGTCGGGCTATGATTTATATCCGTAAAAGTCCTTTGTCTTTCCACTCTCCGCTCATTTTCCACTTTCTCCGCGTGTTTGCTGTTCTCACCATAAATCTCTGGGCGACCATTGAGAAGTGACAGGCATAGCCCCCGGGAAATCCTTTGGAACTGGTCGAGGGATCAGGAACTACGATCAAAAGGGTTAATAATCATTTTTAACAATTTTTAAAATTAAAATAGAATATCCTAAACCCATTAAGACATGGAAAATTCAACAACATATTCTGTAAATCTTATAATTTCCCCCCTAAAATCTGGACAACCTGCTGGTTAACCTGCCTGAACTCATTGATTATGTTTGGCCAACTCCTTAGCTGGAGTTGGAGTTAAACATCTGAGGTCTTTGCACTTTCCTTGGCTGGCAAAAGCAAACATACAGCCATCCTGTACCTGCTCCTATCCTCCGTCTTGGCTTCACTTTCCCCGACTCTCGCTCTCGATGAAGTTGTACTATCTATCTCCTAGATGTACGCCACTTGAGGCTGCATCAAGCAAATGATTAAAATTCAACAAACATCGGGCAGGAAGATTCGAGGAGGAGCAACCAACCGAAGAACCATTGTCGCTCTAGGATTTCCATCTTTTGGCTTGCAGCGTTATTGAAATGTCTTAGCAGCTGTCCAAACATACACCACTCCACGCTCCCGCCCATTCGATCCTTACAGGTCCTGTGGAGCAGAAAGTGGGGAGTGGGCAAAAAAGGATTCTGCTGATTTAGCATATTGACTCCTTGCCAAGGAGCGAACTTATACAAGATTTATGCGCCCGACGCACGCCAGGCGACAGTCGAGATAAAAGGATTCGTATAACTCACGCCCAGGACGATGAGGATGGTTACACGGAGAGAAAATATGAAACCATAAATCTATATATATTTTTTACTTTTTTAAAAAAGCCTAAATTTTCAACCTGAGATTAATTTACAAGTTTTTAATTATATTTTGGACATATTTTATTAACAACTATGACTTAAAATATTTTTAAAATTTATTCCAGCTAATACTTTTTTCTCTCTACATTCCAAAAAAAGATTTAGAAGGGAAGGGCAGTGCAATAAATTGGATTTGCATATTAGCACACTACGAGAAAAGGTTTGGGGGACAATGGGGAGGTGACTTTGCACCCTTTGGCATCTCTGGGAATTCCAAGGCAAGGACTCGGGGTGACCACTGACCTTGCATTCCGGGGATGAGAATGCGTCCGGCCATTAGGCAGAGCATCTTAAGTATGAAATCTTTTGCCTAAATTGGGAATAAATCATTAAAAATATGTACCAAAAGGAGGAAGCCCTTGAGCTGTTTGCCGAAAGGGTTTGCAACAATTTCCAGAATCTGCGGCATTCACATGTGGACGGATGGGATTTCATGGGGGGTTGCGTCGTTATGGGCTTGTAATTCCCTTTGATTTATAAAGATAACGACACCAGTGTGTGTGTCGTGTCGTGTTTAATTTGCAGCCCACCTTCTACTCACACTCTTGCTATTAACATAAATCCTGGACGCCACAGGACTCCCTCCCGGGTTCTCGTTGGTCAGAAATATGACTTATGTGTTCCCGGCCGCAAAGTTTTGTAATTATGCATGCCGACCGCCCCAGACATATTACTTTCGATATAGTTCGCTGCTCTTTGTCTTAGTTAGGAATCTTCAAAGGCCACCCAGGAGGCAGGGGTTGACATTTTTTAACTGACCACTTTCATTGGCACGAGGGAGCCGCCGAGGAGCAGCCAGAAAGTTTTGTGCCACAAACTTTGGCTTGACATCATGGCCTGAGATAAGGATAAACTCTTGTTACCTGCACTGAAAATAAAGGAGATAATAATCCAGCATAGAAATTATAGCTAAAAATATTTTAAGGTATGTTAAGTAGATGATTTGTTGGAGAATATATTTATCCCCGACTTGCTGTTTGATATTTTTAATAATTTTTTGATTTTAAACTTTGTTTTTCTTTAACCAAAAACCTTTTTAACAATTTTTTTTTTATCAGTGCCTAAACGTTATCCTTTGCCTGTTGTGTTTATTGTCCTTACTACTTTTTATAACCCCGAACCCGAACAGTTCAATGGCCACAAGTATCAACTATGAATTTCCCCAGAGGGTCATTCCGTGGCGAACTTGTGCACTCAGGTTGGTCGGGTTCGGGATCAGGATCGAGATTGGGCGCCCCGGTCTCTATTCAGCTGGGAGGCCAGTCGAATAAAAAGCTGATTTGCATGCTCCTCCGCTGCCACGAACCCGGGGCATTAAAACTAAAGAGCAGCATCAGCATCAGCATAAGCGGGTGCAGGAACCAAAAAGGACCTGCAACGTGTGAGGTTAAATAGATTTCGTGTCCTGGCTGGGGCTTCTGTCTGCCTGACGCGCAGTTATGCCGCAGACATGGCTTGCTTTTGATTTAAGCGCATTGTTTGCGTTAAATATTTGCCATGCCGGCCACGCAGAGCCACGTTCCCTGTTACCCAGTCCTAGTCCCATTCCGCGTCCCTAGCGCTGTCCCAGCGTATCCTGTGGCCAGGACTTCGGTACCCAGGGCTAAAGCCAGAGAGCCACAGCTGCAACCAAGAGCCCAGGGCTGAACGGCAGCATAGTAAACATCCAAGTCCCATTTTCTCACCCACCATGTTGGCAGCGTGACATGGGGCACTCGAGAACGAAACGTTTATACAGTTAAAGAAAAAAGGAGTACCAAGAGCTGGAATTTTATTTATTAAAAAATGATTTTCGTTTAAAATTTCTAATCTTTCATTTTTGGGTTGTAGAGATATACTATATATTTTCTGGTTAGTTTATTTGTATTAAGAAAAAATATTTCTTTAAGTGTTAAACCTCTAAAATTTCCTGCAGTGCACCTGCATTGTTAATCGAGCGAAGGACCTCCAAGGAGTCTCCACCTTCTATTGGCCAAACGCTCATCTGCGGGCTAAGAAGCGAGCAATCCTCGCCTCGTGTTTGATTTCCGCTTTCAGCTCCTTGACTCGCCGAGCACACACACACAAATCCTTTGGGCAACGTCCTTCGGACTCTGCCGGCAAACAGCTTAAACTTCACACGCAGACATGTCTGCGTGAAAGTGGAAAAGTGGGTGGTGCCCTCCGCTGACTTCAGGAGGCTGCAGGGGGCGGGGGGCAGCTGCCTCGGAAGACGCATGAAGTGCATTAGTTGCAATTGAATTTGTACATTGTATGTGCCAGACTCCGTTCGAGTGCAATTTTGTTGCCGCACTGAAATTGGATTCCATATTGCCACTCAGCGAACAGCGAATAGCGAACATGGTGCAGCTGCGGCTTAGCCAAAGCCCCCTCTAACCCATCTCCATCCCCCTCAGCTAAAGTTAATTAGAAAGCCAGGCAGGTACACTTTGTGGCTGCTTGGAAGACGCTAATTGAACTGCCACAGCTGGACCTAAACTCCGATTATCGGCTAAAGGAATTGAGACCGTTTTACCAATTTACCAACCCTAAAACCAAAGTGATTTAGTCGCTAAAGAAGGCACTTTCAGGTTGCCATATGTCAATCAAAGTCATTCACTTATGAAAAGGGAAATCTAAAGTTTATAAAAATAATGAAGAAATTTAAAACAAGAAGATATTTATTTATTTTAGGAATAATAAGGAAAGTAAATAAATAAATTAATGACAAAGAAGCGTCTAAAATGGGTCGATGCCGATCTATTGAGGTTGCAAAAACAAATCATGTATGCTAACCGTTGTAAATGAAGATCCTTTTGCTCACACATACCATTTTAATATAAAAATCCCCCTTAATACTTACGCAAATATTAAACAATCCAAAAGAAGTAAACAAATGTCGATAGCTTTGGGTTCTTGATGATTATAAGCGACAATGGTCGCGCTTTATTGAAAGTTTCTTTGGGTTCTTTGAGAGTCTGCTGGATCGAGATCCAAACCGATCGCTTATACAAAATATATATATATATATATTTTTAGGTATATAATTAGAAGTGTTATCGATTCATAAGGTAGTACATAGTAAATGTTACATATTCCGTATATTATTAGTTTATTATTATTATTTTTATAAATAGAGACAAATACGCATATCATAAGTGATTTATGTATGAACGTGTTAAGTGCTAAATGTGGGGAGTACGATATATGTATTTGTGTGTGTGAGTGTCTAGAATTATCCTTTTTACTTTATTTTTATTTTTTTTCGTATTTTTTTTTTAGTTTTTAATTTAATGATTTAATATGCCAATGATGAGTGTGTGGGTGAATGTGGATGAGGGTGTGATTGTGTGGGTGTGTGTTTTGTGTGTGTGCTAGTGCTAGCTTAGAGAGAGGCTGGCAAATGATTATTGCTGCTGTTATCGATAAACGATATTCGATAAGCGTCTACTGGATTGCATTCTCCAAGTTAAATATTAGTTTTACACAAGTTATTTTTGGTAAGCCTTTTTGGTTTTGGGTTTCGGTTGGTTTTTTTTCGGAAGCAAAGTTGGGCTGAAACTATGGATCGAACAGAATTCGCGATGTGTTCCTCAGACTCTGCCTGCCTATCGACACCAATCGATCGATATTTGTATATCGATCATCTTTCCATTCAACTTTGTTTCGATAAAAGATCCTCTCACAATAAAAACAATTTGTACTTTCGAAAAGGGGGAGGGGCGCTTTTGCTTTTGCTTCTGCTTTTTACTTATGCTTTGACTTTCTCTGCTTCTTCTCTACGGCTTCGCTTTCTTCTTAGCTTTCTCCGCTCTCTGCCTTCCGCTTTCTTCGTTTGATTCGCTAGGATTTGTTTAGGGTTATCTTTTTTTGCATTTTCGTTACATTTTGTGTAGGATGCAGGAGTGCTGAGGTTCATGTTTTTGTATCTTTCAATGTTACTTTGTAATTTCTCTCCGCTGGCTCGACACTTTGTATATTTGCTTTAGTTTCAACAAGGAAATCAAAGGATGCTCGCTTTTAGTAAGAGATACATTAAATATTCATATTCGATTTGTTTGCTTGTTCAACGCAAAATCCAAAATGGAGGAGTGCCGATCGGGGCGGGGAAAGTGGCGTTCCGGATACCGACTTCTTCCTAAGATCCCTCGTCTTACACTAACCCCGCCCTGTCGGCACATTTGTCTATTTTTGTTTAGCAAGTATTTGTTTGATTTCTTTACAAATGTAATTGTATTTTTTTGTGTTTTTTTGTTTTATAACTTTTTGTATTTTGTTTTTTTTTTCAGGTCCAAAATCAAATTTGACTAATTCAAGGAATTAAAGTTTCATTGCTTCTAAATAAGGTAAAGTGTACTTTGTTTAATATTTTTATCTTATTATTTGCATAAATTTCCTTTTCAATAATAGAAACGAAACAAAAAACTTAAACAAAATTCCACTATGGCTCCTCTAATCCTTTTCGTGCTCTTTCGACTCTTTGGCTCGCTCTGGGAAGTAGAAATGGAAAAACTACGATATTTATCGATAAATTAATTATTATTTTCCATTTCTACCCGAAAGATCTTGAATCTTGAGTGAGTTTTCGAGTTGTGAAAGAGACGGAATTCTAGTTTAACTAAACAAACGGAATTTTAACACAAAATCCTTGACACGATACATCCTGTGTTGTTTCGTTCCATGAAAGGAGATGGCGGGGGTGGTGGGCGTGTCCCTTAGCCGGGCGGGGCGTGGTCAACGCCTTTACCTGAGCAGCAGAAATTCTTCTATGTGAGTAGACGCGACCACGCCCACGCCGCAGGATCTAGGATCCCGTCCCGCCATTCCTAAAATTCATGAAGAACCAAAAAACCCAACAGGATGTTCAATGCCAGTGTGTTGGTGTGTGTGTGTGTGTTTGAGTGTTCGTGTGAGTATGAGTATGAGTATGAGTGTGTTATGGGTATGAAATACTTATAACGAAACATACAAGGATCAATCTCCAATAGATTATTAAATAGTACAATGAAAAACTTCATATACAATATATGCCATATATAATAGATACTCGATATACGATATACGATTTACGATTTACGATATACGATACTCGTAATAATGCAATAATAATAGCCAAGATCAATATACGATAAAAGATATACATGTATAAAGTCCCTACATAAATGGTAACTCCCCTCGTTTCTATAGCGGCTCTTGAGCTGGGATTTCGATATTTTTTTGTATTATCTCGGGGTTTTCTGTGGGCGTGGCAGCTTCGATATTTGGCAGCGATTCTTGGTATGTTTATATGAGTATTTAATATAAATGCGGGGGCAGTACTCTATATAATATTTAATCGGTTGCTTGTTGTGGGGAATCGTTAAAAGTTTGCTTTAGTTTAAATTTAATTTAGTTACTCGTAGTTTATATGACTTTTGGTTTAGTTTGTTTTTCTTTAGTTGAGATGCATGCGTTTTGATGTATTTGTGTATTTTGCTTAGGTATTACTTGGTATTTTGTTGTTGCCATTGTATAATAAATTGCTCTTGAATTTTACTATTAAAATTTCTCATAACTCGCCATTAAAAAAATGCTCGTTTCGTTTTTAAACTTGTTTCTTCTTTTTTTTGTTTTGTGGAGTGTATAAGTGATTTTCATAATATTTTCGTTAGTTTTGCTTTTGGTTTTTTTCCGTCATTTAACATTTATATGTATATTTGTAAGAATTAAACTAGAAAAATTCTAATCTGAGGTAATTATTCCATTAATTTGTATTCGTGTGTGTGTGTGAGTGTGTTGTTTAAGAGAGTGAGTGCCCCCCTTGATCCTTTCTTTTTGGGTGTCCAAGGGGGGCTAGTTGGGAAGCGTGCTTAGCCTAGAGCTTAGAGTCCTATGCCTGAGAGTCCTTAGGGGACCCGAAGCGATTCTACTTAGCGATTGGTTATTATTTTATTTTATTTTACTTTTCTTTCTTCGAAGCAGCCACAAAACTGTTTACATTTTGTTTTCAATTTTTTTTTTTTTAGTTTTTTGTTAATTTTGATTAAACTTAGGGGAATTTTTATGCGGAACGCCAGATTGTGTGTATAAATTTTGTCACAGTTATGAGTGTGTTTGAGTGTTTTGGAAAGTGGTTGATTGTTTTTGCTTTTGGAAACAACTAAACCTAAGCTTACCGAAGTACAATATCCAAAATAGAGACGATCGAATTCGATTCCTATGCGAATTTTACAAATTTCAAGCCAAAAAATATACCACATATCATTTTCCTTAAATTTCATTTGATTTCAGATCATCTTTAATGCTCTCACAGTTGGTGTTCCTTATCCGAATCCAAATACAAGTATATATAACCTTAAGACTCTTTCGAACTTAATTGCTAAGCCAATGCTCACAGATGTTGAGTTTTTCCTTCGCTTTTCCATCGCCTTCTCATTTACTTTATTTTCTTTATCAATTTCGATTTCAAATTCAAATTCAATTTCGATTTTAAAATTACGAATTAAATATCACATATCGGGGAGCTCTTTTCGAATCGGAAATCAAGTGAATCCAAATGCAAATTAAAGTGTGCAAAATGATTGTATCCTGATCTCAAAAACCCAAGTTATACAAGTTATAATGCCAATGGTGCTTATCAACTATTTTGTGGCTGTCCTGGGAGTGTTCGAATCGAGTATGTCTTAGTCTAAATGAGTGCGATTCGAATGATTCGATTTGATTTGGTGTTGTCTTCTTGCGCGTGACTAACTCTAAAATGGAATGCGATGATTCGAGTTGGGTCCTGAGTCCTGTGTCCTTAGACTGTGGCGATGTGTGTGTGCGTGTTTTTCTGTTGTATGACTGACGTGACTGGACATGAGATGGCATGACATGACATGGAGATGAATGATGGATGCTGTACATTAACTACACGAAATACGTATTCAAATTTACACTGCAAGTCCTTCATTTCTTTTGATTCCTTTCACTTCTTTCCTCTGCCCCACCTAGCTTCGATCTACGATCATTTTTTTTTTTGGTTCTGCATCTGAGGTATTGTCGGGTGCTAAAGAGCCACACACTCGGCTACAAACGTTTCAACAATGAGGTAGAGAGTTCTGTTTGCTTTTGTTTGCTTCGTAGTTAGTCTCTGTGTTCGCTGGAAGTCCTTGAATTCTTCTTGATTAGTTCGCATACCTGAATTGCTTGGATGTTCTCTATAAATGTAGTACTTATTCCCCTACGGATACGGATCACGCTCTCTCTCTCTATATACGTATTGGAGATAACTCATCAGATTTCTTCTTCAGTCAGTCAGTCGCTGTTGCTCATCACAATTTCAAATATCGACACACACTCGCACAGGATCAGTCCTTCGGTTATCGGTTATCGGTTATCGGCTATCGCTAATCCTAACCCTAAATATATGTATATATATTTTTTAATGAAGCTTAGCCTAAATCTAGTCTAGGGTAATACATGATCCTACAGAGAACAAAACACAACATCGAGGGTTACAAGTTAAAACGAACTGTGTGTGTGTGTGTGTAAGTGTGTGTGGGCACTGCTAAAACCTAAGTACAACACATAGACACGACTTGGACTGGTGACTTATAGCGAAATAAATATGGCAACGATTGTTCGACAATTCATACTCCATCAGCACGAGTGCGCCTCAAAAAAGATGTATATATAGAGATATACTGTATATAGAGGGAAAGATTTATACATTACGGAAAGTAATATACAAACAGACCCTTGTGTTGTAGTGAAGTGTAGTTTTGTGTTTCCTATTTGTAAGCCTATATAACCTATTAGCTAAATCAAAAAAGCCCTGATGAGGGAATGAGATTTATGGGGATTTTCGCGAGTTGGGGCTTCCGCAGTAATGATTGGCTGCCTTGTGGGGCCTTCGCTCGTATTGCTTGCTCAACACTCCAGTTTTTACTCCTAGTTATAGGGGCATCCCGGTATGGGGGACCTGATCAACCGACTGTTGGTCCACTTTAACCAGCGGTTCCGTTCCACATCGTCGGCTCTCTGCTCTGTTCGCACTCGCTATAATGCTTAATGCTACACGTACTCTATAGGGATAATTCCAATACAATAATATTCAATACAATACAATACCAATAATAGCAATACGAATACGAATAGTACGAATAATGCTCGCAAGTAAACCAAATTCGTTTCTAGCAAAACCTGTGCAAAATGCCGCAAATAAAGTCACCTACGGGGGGATTTCAATTTCGATTGAAGATCGTAATACATATGTTTCTTCTTGACTCGTTACTCGTTACTTGTTACTCGTTATATATATAAATACACTTAGTTGCTAAACAAGTAGTGCAGCCCTCTCAAGCGAACTTAGGTGTTGGGGGGAATCATAAAACTGGGTGGGGTGGGGACCTGGGTTCAAGGGGTCTTTTATTAGTTTAGGAAGAATTACGAAGAAGAATTGATTTAAGGTTTGTACTTTGGCATGAAATCTTCAACTTAACGAGAACAAACGTGAACAAAAATTCGACTACAACATTTTCGACCTTCCTCAAATACATTTTCGCTTTCACTTTCACTTTCTCCTTCTCTCTCTCAGCTGCTTTTCGGCGCTTTTCAAATTAAAATTCAACTAAGAAATTGATTTAGTGCTGGGGAAGGACAGACAGGTAACTCAGTAAGCAATCAAGTTTGCTAAAGATCAAAGAAAAGGGATCGGAGTGGGACTCAAAATTCAGGATAATCTCTGGGTCGGATCTAAGCTAACTGTTTAAGCTGCGATTAACATGTTCCTACGTCGAGTAATTATGTACTTCAGTGTGATTAAGATCCTATATGTGTGTGTGTGTGTAGATGTGACTAACTGAGGTAGCTGCTAAATGCTAAACTAAGTCGCGATCGGAGGAAACTGGATCTAGATCGGGATGGGAAGCCGATCGGTAAGGATTTCAGTAAAGATCTCAGCATATTCCTTTGTTATCCTTCTCCTAGTCGGCAGTTTGTCGTCCGGCATTTAATTTTTTCGTTATCCTTTTAAAACATATTTTTATTGTGGATTTATCTCAATCAATGCAGCAGTTGGCAACCAAAAGAACCAAAACAGAAATCAAATAAAAATACAAAACGCAAATTATTAAAAATATTTCATTTAATCATTTGAAAATTCAACAAAAATTCAATATTAATTGTAGTAATAATAATAGCAGAAAGTAATG